>DWEE01001271.1:0-13777 GCA_018245755.1 Parelbella macleannani
TGGCCAGCGTGGCAGACTACGGCCTTAACCCTCTCATTATGAGAGGAGACCCATATTCCAACAGTGGAATGACAAATGGGTCGATTATTAACACTATGAAAACTGTTACGTATTACATAGAAATCGGCGGCGGCGAATGTGCTGCAAGCTAATATGAGCCTTAAAATGACGATGTAATATGTTTTGCTTCCATTTGCGAAAACATACATATGTACGTTCGCTGCTGTTCAGGTACTTTCTAGAATGTCCATTGTATGTGTATAATGGCCAAGCCCTACAATCGAGGATATAAAAGTGACTAAGTTGTAAGGCACACACACAGATATCTATACACATATGTATATGTAAACAGACTCATGCATACACAAACACGCATACGCACACACATGCATCTATACACACCCAGATATGTGCACACATACATATACATATGTAAACACACACATGAATACACACACATGAATACTCACACATGAATACACACACATGAATACACACACGCATACGCGCATACATACATACACGTATCGTTATAAATTTTGAATTTTATAATATGTTCTTGTGGATGAGCAGGGTACCCAGTAATACAGGTTTTACAACCTAGTACAGGTGCTCTTGGAAATTGCTTGAAAGTGTATGTTACTACTTTGATTAAAAATATCCGTATTTTTGTTCAATTTTTTTTCGAAAAACAAAAGGCGACACTATCAGTCCAGGACTGGAAACGAGCTACCAAACGTCGTCTGGGATATTCAATAAGCGATAGTCCTTAAGATATATTTGTAGCTTAGACTGTAATTTAAAATATAAAATCTTTGGCGATATTATTGTCGACTTACATTAGGTAGAAAATGGTTTTCAGCCTTCAGTTTTTAAGATTTGATTTATGATTTCAAGCTTATATAGATCGCAAGGACGGAAAGGAAATTAACGACATGATTAATATTTACGAGATTACGGACGTGATCATAAAAATTAAGAGTACGTCAAAGTCACAATATTAATTAGGTTTCGCGTGATAGCGATGTCATTAAATTTGCAATGTGATCTAAGGTTTACAAGTTAATTGATTTATGGATGAGTTTTTACTGAATTCCTTCAGAATTAATCTTATAAATTGGAGTAATTGTTCAAAAACATTAAATTCACCCACCGAAAGCATTTTATTGTCATAATCATTTTCATCATCTGACTTTCTCACTTTACTGCTGGACACAAGTCTCTTCTAAGCGGTTTACGTCTAAAATCCCTATACTGAGCATGAAGCATGTCCCACGCTAAAAATACCTTTTAATCTGCTATCCAAAGTGCTCCAAAACAGTTGTAATTACAAAAAGTGTTACCCACGGTTCCGTTAACGCCTGCAGTCAAACTTTGATTATTGACATGAAAGCATTTCGGAGAGAGGAGAAGGGATGAGGGTGAAAAATGCAATTATTTTGCAGATCCCAGCGTTCAGGCGGTAACGCTTAGCAAAATCAAAATCTCACCGCTTTGTGAACGCCAATAAACAAAGTAAACGTTTTTTTATTGATAATATGAAAATACCTTAAAAGTGTCTTATTGTGAGGTCTTTTGAAGGATGTATATATGTTCAGCGCATTCCACTCAAAGGAGAGGTAAATGAAAAAGCGCTTTCTCTTGACACCGATAACCTTCGGTGAGTCAGGAGAAGGTTGAACCTTAAACAAAGAGCAAATGTGTTAGTAAATATTATTTTTCTTGACCTGGATGTCCATGTATATCCGAACTCATATACTTACAAATGTAGTACTGATATTCACATAAATATATCACCACTTATGAAGGGAGTACGGAAGTGCATAAATCATTTGCCACCCTCGTCAAATCACTACGCAACAGTGCAAATGTCGGTCGCAGGAACTTTAACAGTCAATCACGAATCCTTTTTATACTTCATTCATTTATTTATTTGTATCATTTATTCGAAAACCATACCTACTCTGGTGTATGGTTTGATAAGCTATTGATATATGTACGAATATACTATGAACGTTTTCAAAATGTAAGTTAAAGCAAGCGGAGCATTTCATGAATGCTATTTACCCATTCAAACAGAGCCTCAACGTTATATAATGATTACATCTTCTTCGGCGTTTTCTAAATCCTCAATATAAAGTGTGTAATATTTTTACAGAGGCTTTCGTCCTAGGGGCTAGGGGCGCTACAGTAATAACTGTGCCTACCCTATTTAACTAGAGAGGGTTCAACCCCTAATGTTTGCTTAATGGAGGATCCGGCTTTATTACTTCCATTCATATTAAACACACTACATTTGAATAATTCAAAATTAAACGCTAAGTGCGCTGTGTACGGTTTGTGTGAGGCCGTAAAAAGTGAATGGAGATTCTAAAACGTAGAATGCTGTATGTATAAATATTTTCATTATTATCTCGCCACGTCAGGCCACATACTGGATAGGCAGATAGAATCGAGTGCCAAATACTTACATCCGCGTGTAGCGTTGCTGCGCAATATGTATAGAGCTCAAGTTGACCGTCCTCAAACCACGGTGTTTATAAAATATCATACAGTAGCACTCGGCATATCAATATGTTAACATCTAAGTAAAGTATAGCACGTGATCGAAAATCATCTTTAACAGCTGATTCAGTACACTGCTGAATTTGAGCGCGCCATCAGGGCCGGTTTTCGGCTCTCCTCATCTAATTTCTGAAACCTATTCGTTATTACTTTATGGTCTGAATCGTGTGAATAGCAGACCATATTATGTACTATTGTAAAAAACTAAGTTGAGTAAACACGAACGTGCTTATACTCAACTTCCGATGGAATATACTTACTAATACTGAACTAATGGCAATAGGCTCACCACCGATTCCATTGGACTTAAACGTGACTGGTGAAACGTGAGAGTGCACTACACTCCTCTGCCTACCCCTTCGGGTATTACAGTTGTGATGTTACGTTTTTTTACTGCACTGATACTGATACGGGCTAGTAATTATAAAGATATTGTACGTTAATCTTAATATAGGTATTGGCTGAGTGGGGAGTCAAATGGTTTCGAAACCGTCGTACGCTTATGAAGATAATTTTGAATGCAGATATCAATAGCATATCAGCCCGGAACATTAGGGATACTTTGAGCTCGGAGTTTTCTCCCTGTCCTCTAAGGACCTACATGTCGATATAATATCGGTGGCGTCGCTACATTAATGAAACGATATATTACTAGAATTGTCATTATTCAGCTTAAGCATTGTATCAAAAATAACCGGACAGATAACACCAGCTGCCGTGGACAATGGCGGCGCCTACGGACCGGAGCTGCGGTAATCGGATTAAAGAACTACTGCTGGTTTAGTCCCAGCGGCTTATCAGATCGAAACATCGATTTTGGGGTGTCCGTTGACTAACGAGAAATGTCAGAAAAATTGCCTGAATCCAGACCCCGAGCCTTGAATACAAATTAAAAAATAGAAAAATGCAATGACACCCGACCCGGAAATCGATCCCAGGACCTCTCGATCGTTAGTCGTGCGTCGTCGTATCATGCAAGCCAACGAGGCGTTCATGAAATTTTTCTTAATGCTGTAAATAACGATAGTTCATATTGAAAGATTTAATGTATTGCATATATAATATTTAAAGTAATCCAATGAAAAGTTGCTAAATAGCGGCTGACATGAAACCGTAATATATCATAGAGGGGCTGCTACTAAATCAGGGTTAGTTCCCCATCACGCGCCCACGCTAGCCACAGTAGCGTACAATGAATCTGTAAACAGCTTGTGAAAATATTTAATGAAAATAATTTAAAACAAATCGGGCGTATGATTATAATTATTGTTATATCATTATCGTTATTATTATATAATCACCCCAGACTCTTAATGGGATAGGCAGAGAGCACCGAGCGCCAAATATCTCTTCTCATAAACCTGCTGTCTCTTCATACATTTACTTCGATTTCATCTACTTCGATCACGCCAAAAGCATAAAAATTCCGAGGGAGGTAATATTTTGACCGAGTTTAACATTGTTCCTTTATACAACCATTAATTACTATACGAATATTCTGCCAATGTGGCCTGTTCATATAACTGAAGTATTACTATTACTAAGTACTTTGTATGATTCATTTTGTCGCTACCGGAAGCTCTGAATATATGAATACATATAAGATTTTACGGATGACAAAATATGTTGATGGGAATAGTGACAATTAGTATACATACTTCCGTGATATACTCGTAATGTATAAAGATAAGATACATTTATTCGTATCGGCGTGCTGATTGGTAGGAGGCGGGACAGATATGATTCAACACGTGTTCCACGTTTAGCATTACAAAAAAAAAGTCAAAAACTTGATTTCGAATTACTTTTAATTTATTTTCTCCAAGATCACTGATGCCAATTTCATGAGTGCGAAATTGATCCTCTGATAATCGAGAATATAACAGTTAAGGCACATCAAACAGAATTGTTGAACCTTAGTGCAATTTATAAAGATAGACATCTGTACAATTAGCTGGATATTCTTGTTTATTCTTCTTTAAAATGTCCTTCTTAGTTATCTCATCTATTTGTGTAAGAGTTTCCTAGAAAGTAGAACGCATTAGGAAACTAGTTCAATGCCTTTTCTTCCTGGAAAGCTCGGAGCCTAGTACCTACCTACTTCAAATTTCAGCTTCCAACTCCAGGTATCTGGGGTTAATTTTGTGGGATTTATTTTGTTCTCTTAGGTACGCGAAACACTGACTAGCACTTGGACATGGTGGCAGACTATTGTCTAAATCTTTTCATTTGTAAAAAAGATATTTGTAAACAACTGGAACCACAAAGAGTGAACTATGAAAAAAAAACGAAATCATTCATGTTGAATATAATTCCGATAACGTAAAATCTGGAAGCGGCGAGTGGATCCCGGAAACCGCCCGGGAGGCGACACGTAAATACAGTAGCCGGTAAAATGAGGCGAGAAAAATCTATTGAGCCCGCGTGCGCCGGTACACCGATTCCAGGACGCGTCGATTGTTAGATCGGGAGCCGAGTTTCGTTTTTCTGTCCCACAGGACCTCTTCAGTAAGCTAATATATTATCCCATTAAAATGATGAGCAAATCGTTGTAAAATAGCTTAAAAATTGCTGAACTAACACATAATAAATGCTGGGTATTATTATTATTATAGACACATTTATTGCGTAATAGCACGCCTGTAGTCTCCGAAGGGGTTGGCAGGGGAGTTTAGTACACTACCACGTTTCACCAGTTACGTTTACATTCCACCATGGAATAGGTCGTTAGCCTATTGCCATACAACGGGCACGGATCGAGAATTCCGACCACTATTAGGTTCTACTAGAAAGTCTTAGAAAAATCCAATAGTACCGGACCCGGAGTTTGAAACCAGAACCTCTCGATCAGCTGTCGCGCTTACAGCCACTCGACAAATAAAGCAGTCAGCAAAGAGAGACATATTTATTAATTTGTTTTATTGCTAATAACTTATGTAATAATTGGTTTCTGTATTAACAAATTGGCTTTATTAAATGACGTGTTGTTCTAGTGCCTTACGCTGAACGCTGAGCCGGAAGTCTTGAATGAGTTGAAGAACACCTAAATTGAGTTGATCCAACTCCTCATTCATTACGTATTTATTTTAATAGCCCACAAATAATTTTAAACGTAGAACAATAGCATTTTAACATAATTATCAACATTCGATTCGAATATGAAAACTTTATCAAAACAAACTAAACGTCGATCAATAGTAGTAGTGAATCTTATAACTATTCTACCCAACATGTGTCCATATATTACACATGTGTGTTACAAGACGTCATGAAGATACAATTAGTGAGAAATGATTGGAGCGAGAAAGAGTGCAGCTGCAACAGTATTCACGTGAGAACTGTAATTTTAAAAACATTAATTTCTCAGGAAATTTTCTATATCTGTTATTACTTTTAACTTGTGAGGTCGTTTTGCTCAAGGGTAAATGCTAGTTATCTAACTTTAAATCCATCTATCCACCAACGTCCATTGCTGGACAAAGACGAATCAATAAATGAGAAACGATGTGTTATAATTGCGGCTACAAAACGTCCCAGCCTAAAAATATCTTCCGATCTGTGTTCCGAAACGTGACAAAAGCGGTGTAGCTTTAAAAATATGAAACAGAAAGACTCGATAGAAAGAACATAACCTACCCGTAGCTCCGGGTACAAGCGAGAAACTTCGCCTGTAGAAATTGGACGGGCTCAGTGATATTCATACAATGCATGTACAGAAAATACTTAGATAGACATTTTAATATGAACATGCAGACTGCACTTACCGTTATTATTTTACGTTGCATTTGAAATCGTCTTCCGCGCTCGGCTGCGCGCCGCCGACCGCCGCCACATGATATTTTAAAACGGTATTTTTCTAACAAACAGTACAAAGGCTTATGAACGTCATCGTGGGGATAAACGTTTAAGATTTGCAGTAAGTTGTATTTCATTTCTACTCGTGTATAAAATTGTAGAACGTAGTCTTATTTACACGTAGTTATATGGATAATGAACTTTTCAGATGATGTCACGAGTAATTCCACACTCCTGCAAGATAAATAAAAAGAATTCACTAAATTATAATAAAAATACTTAAGTACGTTACACATTCATTAACGATTACATTAGCATTAAATTATAATCAGGTTACAATACTAGCCAATTACAATATGATTCTATTAACCTGCTGATAGAAAGAAAGTTCAAATTAAACATAACTTCTCTAAGGACTCGATATTATTTTAATATCTCACGAGTAGTTTCTATAATTGTAATTTAAATTCATTAAAGAAATCGCAAATATGACAATTCCCACTAAAAAGGTCCAACACTCCACTATTACCCTCTGAACACTAACAAAATATGTCATGCCCTTTTTATACTATTTTCCAAATTACTACAAATTACAACGTAAAAATAAAAATATCATAATATAATAAGTAGGTAAAGATAAGAACTACCCATTTTAACAAAGATGACAAATATTGTTCGTCCCCTCACATCTGCAACGACATACGCCTACTGCGTTTAACACCCTTCAAATGCGCTTTAAAACTGTAGTGAGTCTATAAATACTACGCTCATAGACGCGTCGGGCGCACGGCGGGTGTTCAAATACCAGTGTGAGTAGATTGTATCCCAAATTAAATCTATTGGGCGCGGGGGTAGCTGTCGGTCAGTGCAAAGGGTTCTAAGTTCGATTCCAAATTGCGCAGTATGTGGATGATTAGTTTAGTTATCTCCTTTGTCTGGTTGTTTGTTAACTATCTTATTATGTATACGCACATATAGATAATATATATTGAGAGAGTATATTATATAGATTATACTCTATCTGCCAACAAGGTTTACCATTTACCGATATATTTCGAAAACTGAAATCAAACTGTATGAAACGCGAGAGATTATAATTGAATTATACAAAGATTCGTCGCTGTTCCCCCAAATATCAGCACATTTTTCAAAAATAGTTGACGATCACTAAAATAGTTGCGACCCTTCAAACGCAGACAGAAGTAAGTTTTCAGCAAATACATCAAAGGGCTAAGTGATTGATGCGCTGAGGGTGGGGGTGCAAGGGTGAGGGGGTGTCATTAATCTCCGTTCACCCCGCTAAGTTGCGATAGGGAGTTTTTGCACTAAAACGCAAGTTATTTTGTCTTTATTGAGAAAAAGTGAAGTGATTAGATCGAAATGATTGCATATTCTTCAAAATAAATATTTTTTAATACACTTTGCGGAATCTCATAATGAAGGACCTCGGAAGGACCCGAAATTAGCCGGGTTGTTCTGAGAAACACATATAAATTAAATCATTACATAATTTAATCAAATACATGTTGTACTGTAAATGGGCCTTATAGGTAGTTTAATGTGCCTTTTATCATGACGTCTATGACGTCATCGAGATACCCGGATTCAGCAGATTTTTTAAAGTCATTACATACCTAATCAAACTTAGAAAACATTACAATAGAAACTTAGAAAACATTTACAATAGAATACATGAATCATACCTAGATAAAGATATAATTAAATATGAGCGCCGATCAGTATACCGGTAAAATAGATTAGCGAAGGCGCAATATCAGCCTTGGATTTCCAAGAGCCGGTAGATGTATGTCAACATTTTATCTTTCCATTATTGGATACGGCTATTTTCTCGTTATAATGAAGCTTATGGCGTTAGTATGATGTATTTCCGAGTGTGTTGGCTGACGTAACACGCCTCAGAGACGATTAGAGAAGTGTAAGATGTGTAGCTTTCTAAAGTTGTGTTTATTTATCGTTGTAGTAAAGATTGTTTAACATTATTAACACAGGTAAATATAATTATATTTATTACATACATGTTCGGTTATTGTTGATGATGGTGATAAAGTCAGAGGTGCCAGAAACTCACAACTCACTCAAGTCGCTCAATTTATAATAATGATTCTTAAAGAACTTTAATATTTTAACTGCTAATTTTTATATATAATTTCTAATTTTTAATATTTACAACTGATGACTTGATCTATGCTGTAAAAAATTGCTCGTCGCTGTTAAGTTTCATGACACTCCGACTAGATGTAAATCATCCCTAACATATAATTTGTTTTGCTACTCGGCAGTGTTAACTGATTTCGTTGTAGTTCAACGGCCGCGTGAGTGAAGACCCGGCTTCGATTCCCGGAGTTAAACAAATATTTGTTGCTCCCAATAGGGCTTTCTATAATCTCCTTTTTGAAAGCTCTATTTATTTTTCTTATTGGATTTCAAAATGTGTTGCAGGGGTCGTGACAGCGTGACATTAAATATTATATTTTTCTTACCATTCTGTGCGTCTATACACTTGCATACATAATTTCGTAACTTTGCAATTAAGAATATGTTTCATTGCAATTAGTAGAAATCTTGCAAATTCAAATAAAACAGATTACTTGTATCTTTTAAATATGAAGTTGATGATTATGTCTTATACTGTATTCGTATGGTATAAACTTATTATGAAATTTAAAAATTAAATGTGAAATTACATCATAAAACGTCAGATAACTTGCAATGCTTGTGAACTCTACATTCCATACTCCCAATTTTTTAGTTGTTTTCCTTCAGCGTTAGCAAGTGAGTTAAACATAAAACGCTCATTTTATAAAGGGGTGCACACCATGAATTTGAGCTAAGCACCCCCCGGGGTGAGAAGCTGAATTCTTAACCACTAGGCTATCCCTGCTTATGCTGGTCAAAGGTAAATGTTTTAAATACCACCACATACAGCTATAAATCGCAACGCTCATAATCCTGACGTTCTTACTAACTTAAAACTACATATTTATAGTCCGTCACGTTGTAGCAGGGTATCATTAAAATATCCTGTTTAAGTCCACCCTGGGATTAGCCGGGCGTGCAGATGTCCTAAAATATTTACTATTTTCTTATATATCTTTGACTGCCTGGTTGGTTAAGTGGTTGCCAGCGCGACTGCCGATCGCGAGATCCTGGATTCAAATATCGAGTCGGGTAGGTACTACTGGATTTTACTAATTTAGAATTTCTAGTAGTGACTTGGAGTCTGGAGCCGTACCCTGTGTATGGCAATAGGCTCACCAACTATTCCATGGGACGTAAACGTAACTGGTAAAACGTGGGACTACACTACCCTCCCCTGCCTAACCATTCGGGAATGACAGGCGTGATGTTGCGTTTTTTTCTTATATATCTTAAGCTGTTAGCAGCAGGTGCATCGCTAGTATCAAACGTAAATCTTCTCGTGTTAAAGTATCACATTGTGAACAGAAAACAGAAGAGAAAGACTCATCGGCATATTTAACTCGCTGTAACAAAGAGCAGTATATCCGTCTACGAACATCAAAGGCATGTTTATTTTCTGTGTAAGGCGGCCGCACAGGACGTCACAGGGCGGTGTCATTAGGGAAAGCAATCGCTGATCAGTAATTAAATATTTCCGGTCCTTCTACAGCGGTTATTCAAAGATTCAAAATTTGGTTTTCATTTAGCTTTGTGCATCACGCTTAACTAATTTTACTAAAGACTTAATAGTTATGTTCTCCATCAGATCTCTGCATTCTTAAGTCGTTTTAACATTGTAATAACTGCACTGAAAAAAGCTGCACATTTCTATATACCTACAGTTAATATTAAAAATGGAAATAGTGTATTAATAATTGATTGACGGAGCACTGAGAGACAAATATCTGTATCTTTAGATACAATCTGTCGCCGATTTCAAATACTCCTCTGCCTACCTCACAAAAGAACCTGTAATGGCGATATAATAATAATAATAATCTAGTGGCAGTTATTTTATTTGCCCAAAACGATTGTGTCGCGTTGCTTGAACGTCACGTAGTTTGTAAGCCGCCTAATTCGTTCCGAAGTCTCGTTCGGATTGCGCGGCTCTTTGTGTTGAAATATTTAGCGTCGCGGCGCTCGGCCGATGTTTTTATTGTCGTCCAGTTACTTAGTGACGCACGTGATGCGAAAGTTGATGCGCCGCGGAGGCAGCTATTGATTATGATTATTCTCTCACAACATTTTTCTTTAGTGTCGTGTAAACGTTATAAAAAGTCTACAAGGTATTCGAAACTTAAATTGTTGGCAGTTTTCGATAAATAGGTCCATTAAGGACGATCAAATTGTTGTATATCTTATTATTTATGACCATAATTGAAATCTTTTTTGATTCTGTTTTATTAATCAAATTGTTGAGCCGGTACTAAACTTGAGTTGTAAGTAAAATAAAGTACAAATTTTTCTAAAACTGATCTGTCGCTACGCATTCAAGTAATATCTCTTGCCTGTGTCGCGACTTTATCAATTTAATATTTAACTGATACACAGATTTATTATATCCCTAATTAGTAAAATATATCATTTGTTTACTTGAAGCCAAAATATAAAGGAAAATCACTTGTTTACGCATCAAATAGTCATAATTTTTCACGTAACAATACCGATTTAAACCCTTATCTCTACAATCACATTCACGTATCCAGTTCCAATAATACCAAACTCAAAGGGGAACGGAAAACCAATAAATCCTGAAGGATTGTCGTATTTGTCGTATTTAAGGCGAGCGCTTCACGGGCAGCGAGGGGAGAGACGCGAGTTACAGAACTCGCTTCTAGTAACTGTGACATTGTGTACTATCACTATATTATCCAATACAATGGTAAGTACGAGTATATGACAAGGGACAATGGCAAACAGTTTCGTTAACATTCAACTTAATCATTACATTTGAGAGTACCTTCGTAATCAACGAGGTTCACCTGTGCTATGATAATCAGACGTCATGTAAACTATACTTATACATATATTTATAAAACATTCAACGTGTATATGTATAGGACAATAAGTACTCGAACTCATAACCAAACCACATTATCGGATGGAAATTGAATCTACAATACCCAGCTCAGCAGTCAAGTTCACTATTTACTGGTCCAACAGGACAGCGCAATACCCTAACGGTATTTCTGTCCTCTTGTCGCGTGTCGTTCCTCTTCAGCAGTAAGACGTCGCAATACTCGGTACTTCAGGATGTAACCCGGGTGCAAGGTGCGGCAATTCCTAATGTATCACCGGTAAAATCGCCACTCCCGGTAAAGTAAACTTAGCTGCCAGAAATGTGAAAAGGTTTTAAGAAATTCATGTATTTTTAACGAACTTGAGATATAATCAAGCCTTTTGAAGTATTGGTATGTTTACGATAATATACTAATAGGCGTGTTGCATCCTATTGGCTAGTTGATCGAGCGGTCAGTGTATCTGATTGCTGAGTCGAAGATTGTAGATTACGGTGTAGAAATTTTAGATTTTATACTTATTTAAAAGAAAAATGTTAAACGTAATAATAATGTAAAAAAATGTTTTTTGGGACAGGTACCACTAATTGTGGTATTTGTCCTAACGAACATAATGAGGACGGTTACCAATCAGATGTTAGCTTCAGAGACCTTGCTGTTCCTGCGTACCGAGATAGACGCTTCTAGCACTCACGTGCAACCCACTTATACGCTTCCCATCCCAAGATAAACTGTTTTAATAAAAATTGCTTGGCGGTAGAAGTGAATGTAGTACTCCTACCGCTTTAGGCCAGACGCCACTGTTCTACCAACCTGACGTGAAAAATAGCGACGTCTAATTATGAATGCGTTTCATTTTCCAACAGTTTTTTCTCCAAAGAGAGCGATGTAAAAGGAACTTGTAACGCATCGTAAATTAAATTTACCGTAATTAACTTCACTCTGTTTATAAAGAACTATTTACAGTTTCACGTGCTTGTGTGATAATATATAACGATATATTTAACCTGTTATGGACCTCGTGTCTCAATTTGACTGCCTACGACATTATTTGATTCGAAACATTATAAAACAAGCACTATAGTCAAGCCAAACAGTGAAGAAATCGTTTTACCTCCATTAATTATATTATTTTTCAAAAAGTTTTGTTACGTAAATAAAATTTTATATACCTAGTCTACAAAATTACTTTTGGGTATATAAAAATTAAAAAACGTTCATAGAAATAAATATTTTTGCACTCAATGGACCTCTTAATAAAAGCAAACAAAGCTCTCTGAAACATAATGCATTCTGGTTTTCGGGAAAATCTAAAGCTCATCTCTGCAATAAAAAGTTCAATTTCTCCCTCCGGGGATATCTGCAAATAATGTTAAAGGATCAGTTCTATATCAAAACCATTCATGGTTCCGTACTTTGCATTTATAATTGTTACAACTGCACTAATTAAAATTTCTCGAATAAAAAAAAAACAATTTGCAGCTCGCTCTTAAACAACTGCTTACGTCGCTTCATGCATACGTAATGTGCATATTTTAAACTAAAAAGTTCAGTAAAATAAATATAGTCCGCGGGAAAGAACGCAGCTTTGTTAGCTGAATTTAGAGCTCTTTTAGTTTTAGTTCACTCGGAGGCTAAATTAATTCCATCCGTTCATTTGCCGTGCCTGTGGAGGTGAGGGGTCCAGTGGCAAACCGGTGAACCCAGACTTGTATATCGGCTTGTTGACATACGTTATGCTACCCTAAAATGTATTTTTTTATGAATGACCACACTCTAAAAACTGTGAGAGAACTCTCTAAGGTATACAGGTTTTCTCACATTTTCCTTCTCTGTTATATGAAATCATATTTATTTTTTAAAATTCACATTACTTAATACCGTCTCGAATCGAACCCAAAATCATATCAATCACTCAATATCTATGACTCCTATAAAACTCAGTACGTTGTACGGCCTTCACGACAAAACGTTATATAAGGGACATCTGTCCAAGAGAAGTAATAAATATAATTAACAGTTTATCTATTCGTTAAATGCGCGTATTGTAACGACTACTGGACGCATTTGCATAAAATTTTTGTATTTCCATTTTTTCAAGCAGAAGAATATTACAGGATAACGTAATGAAATGAGAATTTTTATTACACACCTACACAAAATCGTGGGCACAGTGCTTACAAACGCTTTTGAGGCTTATATCTAAGGCTTAAAAAATTTTGATAATTGGGTTCGTCATTAAGCCCCACCTTCCAAATCCGCTATGGAACGAGCTTGCGGACCTCAAGCGTCAAGGGTTAGCGGCTAATGCGCGGGATTCGGGTACGCATAGCGTTTACAAACGCATTTAGTAATTTGTTTATACTTGCTTAACAGCTTACTCATCGTCAGTATCACACCATTAATTGCGTTAAGTATAC
>DWEE01001272.1:0-13774 GCA_018245755.1 Parelbella macleannani
ACAGAACGACCGCAGTTAAGGCCCGAGTGCCGTGTCGGTTAAAAAAAAATGTTTTCATTTATTAAAATGCATAAGAATGACACTGAACGTAAGCCGTTTTCTCTTCGATCATGAAGTCATCAAATAAAAGAAGACACGGCAAAGCGTCATTTCAACATTGTGAAAATCAATTAACATTACTGTCACATATATTCTACTAAAAACCTATTGTAGGACTGAAGTACCTCGCAGCGTACGTCAGTATCACAGAACGTATTCATTTACTTTGTTATATGTCTTATTAGGTTGTAGCTTAATTGTTCATTACTTCCTTATTCGATTTGTTGAACATTGTACCTCATTGTGTTTTGCGTTGGTAACAGAGAATTATCAATATTGTAGAAAAAGATGAGTGACAATTAATAATAGTAAATAATTGGAAAATATAATTGTTACTTAAACGTAACTGATGAAACGTGGGAGTGTACTACAGTCCTCTGTCTACCCCTCCGGAGATTACGGGCGTGGTGTTACGTTTTGCATTTAAATAATTGGTTTTTCGCAAAGTTCAATATACATTTTGAAACCGTTGGCACAATTCTACACGGTCATTACTCAGTACCTGTATCTTCTTGACTTTAACGCGATCCTTATTAAAATTATACTTATCTGTTACATAGTACTTTTGCCTTTAAAATGATGCCTGGTTCTGCCCTATTTCCTGAGCTCCTTATAAATCCTGGTGGCAAAGATTGTGCAACTTCGTTAATAACGTGGGTATTATTCGGGAGCGTCTGAATCATCCGCCGCGCCGAGCACGTCTTGAGGCGATTTAATTGCATCCAAGTCGGCCACCTCGTTAACTCTACGACAAAGTAGACCATTCTTAATTCTATATTCTCCGCTCACTAACTTAAGCCGAAGTAATTTTTCTTCGCTGTCTTCATCTGATTTTATGCTGTTGTAACTATTGTCTGTATAGCATACAATTGCAACTTTCAGTAAACAATAAATTGTATGTTTTGAGACTCTTTATATATGTATATTTATACCTTATTTTGTATATATTGTACATTGTCAATTGAGCTAGTACGGGAGGCCTGGTGATTTATTCTTCATGCTCCTCCAATGCGGAATGGCTGAGATACTTTTCAGTACCTAACGCATTTGTTTGATGATCTTAAATGTAACATCACGCCTCTAATCCCCAATGGGGTACGATTCACCGGTTACGTTCACGTCTACAAATTGAGGACAGATGATTTTTAACCGCATTTAATACATCTGAAGAGGTTAAACGATGATATCTGAAGATAAAAATTAAAATTAGGTGTTTAGTGAAGTATGGATACCTTCGTGTATTGCCACCATCGGTAAACCATCGAACAGCAGTTCACTTGCCATCTGCAGCCACATCGGGGCTATGAAGGGTATTATTTTATTAAATATCACAATTTAACTCGAAAAGTGTTAACAAATATTTAACGCTATTTAAATTGCAAATGGGATAACAATTTAGTGAATAATATTCATGAGCGTGCACATCCGATGGCCATTAAATTGATAAATTCCCTGTGAACGTTTGTAAGTTTGGAGGTTTGAATATTTATGTAGATGTCTCCCTCCATGAACATTGTCAGCGGGAGCATAACGACAGCCACTTTACAACGGAATCTCTTAGGGAGAGAATTTTGTGCGGCGAGGGGACCGTTACGGCATCCAGTCTGAAGGTCGTGCGCCGCATGAAAACGTTGCCGAGAAATTTGTTTTATAAATTAATCTAATGCGAAAACGATAGCAGGCGTTTGAAGACTTTTGTACACGCTAACGGTACAAATCATACGCTAGTCGCGTCCCAGAGTCGCGTAGTAACATCTTCGTATACTTTTTGTATTTGTACACGAAAACTATAGTTGTCCATCTATGTCTATACCATTATATAAAGTACGTTCTGTCTGGTTATACAGGTTTTTTATGAATTTTTCTGATAAATATCCGTTATAATTCACACACCCAAATTCTATATTATTCTTTTCTGTCTGTCTGTTTTTCTACCTGTCTGTATATTCTTTTATAACTCGGAAACAGCTCGACTGATCGTTATGTATGCTGGTGTAAAGAAATAATATGTGATTGCGTAAATGATATTAATGTATAATTATATCGATATGTCCCTTATGTGGGGCACACAAACTAAATGTCAAAAAGATAGATTATAGAAAGAAAAATAGATTTGTTTTGCTTCAATAGCCATTTTGAATACTGTTATATATTTTATTTACTCTTTTACCAAGAATCAGTTCCCAAAAATTGATCCTCACGGGAAATCAATATATATATATATATATTTTAAATTATAATATCTGAGTGCTGAAATCTAAATAGATATCTAAAAATGCAATCTAAAGTAGCAGATTAAGCGTTATGAAGTTAAAAAAGTAATGTTGTATTTGGTGCCAAGTAACATAAAATTCCATATTACGGATGACTGATAGATACGAAATGAACTATGGGGATGACAGAATGAATAGAACAGACGGCATTAACGTTAACAAGACAGCGCGGTTATTACATAACGCGGTTCCGAACTGCCACGGAAACCTGTAAGTTTGAGGTTACATAATACATTGCGTGCGCTACTCTTCCTTAGATAAGCTCGCCGACGACAAGGCATATATTTTGAGAACTGCAAAGCCGCCTCAGTCGGAGCTTTAGACATAAGCCCAGCTGTATATACCCCTCTCTATTGAACGTCGACCGCTGAAGAGAAACTGAGAATTCCCTCTACGCATTTCATTGTGGGTTATGCCAAATCAAATGGGTTTTACTTAAATAAACAAGTGAACAAGCTAGCTGTTCCGATGTTACCGCAAAAAAAATTATTTTCCATCCACTCGTTCTCATTACGCACATATCGATTTTCAATTATTGTCTTCCAATATGCTGAAACTCGTTGCAATGTAGATATACGCGGCCGAAATGACCTAGTTTCGAGAATATAACGACTCGCTTAACGCTTTATCTTATTGAACTTTTAGGTTTGTATGTTCTTGACAGTACGATACGTCTCTGGTATTGTAGCTTTTGGAATTAAATCGAAGAACATAAATGAAAACCACAAATTGTAGACGTTTGTGAAACTACTTGGTAACAAAGAGATCGATAATCTGGGTGTGGCCGAGTTTTCCGTACCATCGGGTTGAAGTAACTATTAATAGTTAATGATTATCTAACTACAATGGTAACTTCCTAAAAAAATGTAACATCGCGCCTGTAATCCCCGAAGGGTTAGCCAGAGGAATGTAGAACACTTCCACGTTTCACCAGTTACGTTTACGTTCCATGGAATAGGTGGTGAGCCTATTGCCATACACCAGGCACAATTCCAGACACCGAGTCACTACTAGAAATTCTAAATGAGAAAAATTCAATAGCAACGACTATAGTCGCAATTTAACATTAAATGTCCATTGTAACGGTGAAGGAAACGACGTAAGGAAACCTGTAGTACGTCTTACACTTCTCCGATATATTATCTAAGGCTGTGAAGTATGTTAATCCACATTTGGCCAGCATTGGACATTATAGCCAACCCTTCTCATTTTAAGTGGAGACCTGAGTCCAACAGTGGAACGATAACAGGACTCGATGATAATGATTATGATTACGTAGTCATAGGACGTGAGAGATAATTTGGATAATTTAGCATAATAATAGTATTTGTTACATGTCGCTATAATATTTGATCAATTGTTACCAGATTTCAATGGATTCATGTAGATGTACATGTAACCTATTAAAATCAATTTCATATGTTCAATGTTCAATTTGGATTCTTGCAACTTGCCGACTTTCGAACTTCTTTCTTCAAGAAATACGCTTATCAATTCTTTGATATGTTGGAATACTTCATATTTATTCAGTTGCCAGCAACTTGGCGAGCGCACTTCCCCCGTTTCCGCTGTAACTTATCATTTCGTATTTTATTTTCATGTTTGTCTGAAAGTGTATTATTACTTTTTGCTCCTTGCACTTTTACACAAATGGAGCACTCGAGAGCATTTCTAATTAACTTTTACTCTTAAACTTTATGCTCTGCTGAACTAGGAAATGAGAATGGGAATTTATTATAGCGTGTTTATTTTTTGTATAAATCCAGCGCGATTCTAGTGCAAATACAGTTATTAAATTCAACAAATGGGGATAATTTTATTACCAACGGACGATTTACATCCAACATAAATTCCCTTTCATATCACTGATTAAGAGAAATGACAAATCTTTTCTATTTATGTGTATTTATTTAAAAAGATATCAGTTTCCGTTATACCTTACACATATAAAAGTACTGCCAATGTCTGCATTATTGAAATACATAAACTAAAACAATATCGGTCGAATTCTTGGTCAGTTTTCCGAAAGTATTATTTTATTGTTGTGAAAATATATCCCAATCTAATGCATCCCGTGTCGCGTAATTGAAACAAGTATATATATACTTATTTAATTTTGAATTGGAATCGTCTTTTTTAAAGATAGTTATCTGAGTCTAAATTGGAAATCTCCACGTGTCAGTAAAATTTGCTAGCTGAAAAATGTGCGCTAATTCTCACCCTTTGGTTGAAATAGACTCGCCTGTGATCTTGCCACACATAAGATTATGTACTGTATTGTAATGTTTCTTTATATGGAATATAATATTTGTTACAACTGTACACATTTTAAATGCGTACTTTTAAGCGATCTCGGCGCTCACCTTCATAAAAACCATAGCGAGGTAGTTTGACAAAAATTTGAATTTTTTCATAACGTTAAATAAGTTTTATAGCTTCATCATCATCATCATTATCAGCCTATTTCCGTCCACTGCTGGACGTAGGCCTCTCCAATAGTACGCCACTGAGTGCGATCTTCAGCTCGTCGCATACAACTGCTGCCAGCCACTTTGCGTATATCTTCACTCCACCTAGCTGGAGGGCATTCTAGCCACGTTTGCCAAGTCGCGGTCTTCACCTCAGAACACGTCTACTCCAACGGTTATCGATTCCTTCGGACGGTAACCCTTCGGACTATGTCGATAGTCTTATAGCCTATACTTGGATAATATAGCAGACTGATTTTAACCCTTCGAATTCTGAGAGATACCGTGTCCAACCGTGGAACGATACACAGGATTGATATTGGTGATGATGATGTATACATTATAAAATGGCGGTATCCCATTAACCGTGATTTAATGATTTACGCTGCGGAAAACCTCGTCCCGTGTTCCATGAGCCTCATTCCGACCTGAATGATTGATGCGGGAGGTAATTAACTGCAGCTACATGAAAGTGCCTTGTCGAGGTGTTTAAATTGCATCGCCAACATATAACATTTGATTATTCCCACGATGCCAAACGTTCGCCCATAAAATTTATATGGAACATTTTAAACAACGGTTATGCAATTTTAAGTAAGTGCTTCAGAATTCTGGAGTTTTGGTTACATTGAGTTGCCAGTTAATATTTTATTTTTAAAAAAGCCAGTTGCCACTGAGCAGGTCAAACAGAACAAAGCAAAAAGTCAAAGATAAAAGAAAGTCCTTCAAAAGATTCCCCTAAAACCTCTTTAACGAAAAAGGCGGAGTACTGTAATTGTTAGGCAACGGCATCTCGCGAAAGACTCGTCTGCGATAGTGCAGCTTAAATGGGGACAATGTATATAGCTGTTGTGGAACGGAGCGAAAAGTGTAGAAAATGGGTGTGGTTTTGAATCTCGACCGAAGACCACTATTCCAGCCGCTTTGACGGTTAAAATCTCTCTGTTAATATTTTCACATGTAAGGAACGGACTTCGGTTTAGGGCGAGATTGATATTACGACATTGAAACCTCATAATATGGATACATTTTAAATTCATTTAAAGCTAATACAGAGAATATTTAGGATTGCTTTGTAGCATTAATTGTCACATAATACAATATCTTTCACAAGGAAACCTATAATCTTTTAACGATATGATGGCTGATTTCCCCGTCTATGTCACTGAGTCGTATCATTTGTTACCTTGACATACCAAAGTGCTGACGTTAGGAGACTATAGGTCTTGCAAGTGTTTTAATTATGTTTCAAATAGAAAAGTACCGACTTCTATGTTTTATGCAGCCGTAAAACGAGCAGACACGAGCTGGCGGAACGGCTCTGAAATGCGAGTTATTGGAATAAGTTCTGCATTTGCTAGGTACTCTTTGAAATAAATCGTGGAAGTTCGGAATAAATGTCATTGCAAAAAATGTGAAAAGTATTTGATAAAAATATATTTTCGCTTGACTTGGCTAAAGTTGTGCATATTCCATAAGTGCTTCAATTTCTTTTTTAAAATCCTTATAGGGTTTTCTTATATTATTATTGACGGGGTAACGATTGAGGTTACGAAATTTATATTGATCATTTCAGTCCATAGGCCCCTCTATTTAGTACTATATATCCTTAACTTAGATACAGCGATTGGCTATGTTTCTTCTATGGCCTTACACACAAGGGTTCCATCATGTCATATCGATGAACATTTAGATGTCGCTTCTGTGAAATATGGAAAGAATTGAACATGTTATGTCTAATATAATGAATGTAGTTATTTATTACTGAAGATTAGTTTCGATTACATTACTTTAAATGACTCAGATGTAACCATTCAACATTTTTGTACTGCTTTGATGAAAACAGAATTGAATTCGTCTCGCAAATGTGTATACAATGTCGTAACACGCTCAGTACTATTATGTATTCCATTTTCGTGTTCTCGACGAGCGTAACAATAAGTACATGGAAATTGTACTAAGAACTCCATTTCAGTCACCAGCAGAGAACCCGCTAAAACGTTATTACCCATTAAATTCGTGTAAGGAGAATACAAGGGCTTTTATAATTACATAGAGAAATAAATTCAGAGACAAAATACACTTAAATACGCACCAACTCAGCGGTGCCGCACATAAAACCTTGTTAAAATTAAAAAGAAAATTCTACAAGTATCTTTTAATGTTTATGACAACGTAATATTACATGAGACTGATTGTTGCCATTTAATACCTATACATAGTCTGTGGTTAGTTAGGGAATAAATATATATAATATAGATATATATATATATGTGTGTAAGAATAAATTAGAATACGTATAAGTAGGCTTACAAAGTGAGGACACCTGCACACCTTAGAATTTATAAGAAAAAAATCTAAGGTGTATGAAGTCTGCCAATCCGCACTTGGCCAGCGTCTCAGACTATGGCCTTAACCTTCTCAATATGAGAGGAGACACATATTTCAAGTATAGATTGACAAATGGGCCGATTATTATTATTTTGTTTAGGCCTACAACTTTAAAAATAAAATAAATTACATAAGCGTGTACAAGTAAAAATAAATCAATACCAGTACAGTGTGCAAGTAAATGTTGCTGTACGACGAAAGGCAAATACTATCGCATCGACTCTGGTCTTTTGTTCCGTAGGGAATGGCAGATAACTTTTAAATTTGTAACTGAACAGCGAAATAAGCTTTTTGAAATTGAAAAAAAAAAGAAGAATGAAGCCCGCGCAGCGAATTTCCCGGGCAGAGTCACAGGTCGGTGCATTGGTCGGTAAAGGGGTCACCATCGATCGGGCGGTCGTCGCATGTTTCGAGAGTGAGGTGCAGCGGCGCCGAACTGCTACCAACTTTTGCTCGCCGCTACCCGACTTGTCCGGAAAATGTCTTATATTCGATTTCGAATAAACTCAGCTCAACGCTATTAATTTCACTAAGTTTATTGCCCGCCGTATTCGGGTTAGATGCAATTTAACTTCTCCGTGCTCGTAAACGACGAACGTTTTATGACAATGAAGCTAGAAGAAAGCAAATGAAGACGTGGCAACAAAGTGTGTCAATTTATAAACGTTTAGATTAATTTTGAGGTTATGCCTATTGTAATTTTTTTGTACAATAGTGCATTTTTGTGCAATATTACATAGATACTAAATTAAATTTTGTGGATGGTTCCGAAATTTTTTCTCACTGTAGACTATAGAATGCAACTGGGATGAGATGAGGTTCGCTAACATAAGCATCACGTTGAATATTCAATGAGTTTGTGAAACCATCCGAAGTGTTTTTGCAAAGTCTTCTCCACGCCCTGTCTAAATGGGGACAGATGTCGGGATTACTGAATATGTGGGAATGAAGCTCAGTTAGGTATGAAATTCGTTTCATCCTTTATGGGTATTTGTACGTGTGAGAGAGTATCTACGCAACAAAGGCGAGTGCGTACGTTTGGGTAGCGGTAATATTATCCTTGCTACAGTTCCCTGCAATACAAGCCTTGACACACGGTTTCGTCCACGTTTTATAACATTCCCTATCCAATTGACTTAAAGAAATTATTTTTATTTTGCTGTAACTTTTTGATCCATCGCTAAATATGCAAATGAAATATATTTTGAAGTTAACATGCTTTGAAACGTATTTTGTACATGAATTCCCAAGTGATTCCAATCAGTTTGCAGTGGTGTCAACTCTTCTCGAAAATTTACCATCGACTTATCCAAAATCTAGTTGCAATCCTTTGTCTTACAGTAGATATTTAACACGAAAAACCTTATAAACATCTTATACTAACTAAACTATCTCCTTCTACCATGGTCGATCATGATCGAAGTAGGTTGTAGATGACCATAGACAATCAGAGTTGCTATATTGTTCTCTTTAAAAAGCACGTGGTGTTTATTTTCACAGTTCTATCCTAGTAATTTGCCAACTTCTGGTGATCTTCAATGTCATTTAAACATTTTACAAATTCCTTTTTCCCTTTATAACGGCTAGCTGTAGTTGTAGGGCTCTGACATTTTATTGAAGATCAAAAGTCTGTTTGCGATATCCTAGATATTATTATGATTATTATTTGTTCTTCATGAACTAAACAGAAGCTGGATGCACATATGAGTCGACGCCCAATCCATTTTGGCATTGTTTTCTTGATGTTCGAAACTCAATATGTTCAGATATAAATGTGAAAGGGCAAAGGTAAAACGATGTGACATTTGACGGAAATAGAATAAAGTGTACGGAAAACGTAACACGTACTGTTAATGTTATTTTATTTCTTATTTATATTAACTTTTATTGACATGTTCCGGGCAGGAATTTAACTCGAATTAGAGCTTTGATCCATTCAAAAAGGTGTTGTAATTATTGAAAAAATACTAGGTCTGTAACATATTTATTTCTATTAATTACTTTTTCAGAGTTTCCAATTTTTCAGTTTCAATTTTCATCGCTGATGAATTCCATAATTATTTGCTTAGTTTCTATAAATAGATTATATTAAGGGTCTTTTTACGATGCTCGAGCGTCTCGCCGAGTGGAACAAGCGGAACCAATTAGACGCTGAAGGTCAGTTTACTTTAGAGATTAATTTCGTTGAGGGTGGGTGTGCCGATACTCTAAATAATATGCGTTTTATTACATTGTTTATTAGCAGTTTAATTTTCTTGATGATGTCTTCCACGTTCTCCTAATATACGATCACAGCTCATTATTTGACCAAATACTTTCAAGTCCATCTACAAAATGTGTAACATCTCTTTTCTTACTAATTTAGTGTTCCTTGTATATCTGATTATATTAAAACTGTGAAAGGCTGAAACAACAACTTTTAACAATAAAATGTTACAAATCCTACCCACAAGGATTTAGACGAATGGCTAGATTGGATGGATTCTTATTTTTATTTTCCATTTCCCAAGCGAATCTTTTTTCTAAGAGCCCATCATAAAATTAAGCTATCAATAAACTTTTATAGTATGGCGGAGACGCCAATATCTATGCAAATTAATTCTGCATTGCTCAGCTTGAGCTGTAAATAAATAAAATTTTTCGTCGTACACATCTATGGAATTCTGAATTACATTTTTCTTTTTCCTTTGGTATGTGCCGTTGACACGCCGTGCTGTTAGACCAATACCCATAAAAGGTCATAGACAACAGTCGTGCTTGTTGTTGATTACTATCCTTATGAAAAACAAAGGTTTGAGTCCTTGAAAATCGAGTAGTCCTGCGAATTGGTGTGGCGTTGTCGTGCGTGCCTTTCATTGACACAGTTACGAGAACCTACGCTCTGAAATTCAGCCGTGTATTCTTTATATTGTCTCCGTCGTAAAGAAACGGGATTATTAGATCAACGTCCCGTCAATACTGCCTACATATTTTACTTGTAGCAAAATTGCGTCTCCTATTACGTTACCGGTATTAGTTAACGAACTCAACTATAGATATATAGATACCTAAATTATGTGGAATTGCAAATTTTCTTTTAGTTTTCAAGACATCTGTCGCTCTCCGCAGTTTTAATTGCTTGAGCCGTTTTACTTCCTTCAGCGGATGATGAACTCTTATCATATAACCTTGTAATTTTATATTTTACAATTTGCTTACCATGCGATGTAATTACACTCAGTTTGAGACTAGTGCCAAGTTGATTGCCAACGCCCATTAAAATGTCGTATTCTTTATGCTGGCGTTGTCCTCAAGTTTCATTAACGACATTGACGCTTTACGAAAGTGTATTATAGTGTTTTATTAACCCCGTGGAAATATTCAATGCTATATGTTATTATTTATTTTCTTTATATAAAAGCTCTCATTTATTTTTCTTGTATCTATATCTGCCTCGATCTACTCGTTTTAAACTAAGAGATTCCGTCACAAAATGCGGTCTCTCACGTTTATGATAAATGCGACTAACCTTTATAAGCTGCCTGTTTACTCCCATGTTATTTTTAGATCACATAAATCAATTTTTCCCATGTTAAAGCTACCTTTTCGTTGCCAAATAACTTGAAGGAGGGTTACGTAGTCTACATACTTTTTGTACGCATACGTTCTTTCGATTTAGGCCTAATATTTAGTATAACAACAATTTGGCTTATTTGGAATTTAAGATTGGCCGTGCTGCCTGGATATTCGAATTTAAGTACTAAATGAGTTAACACATTCGGCATTTCGATGAATAAATACATCGACAATGTTACGAATAATGCGAATACTAAAGATCGGTGCCAAGACGTTTCGAAAGCTGATCTCCAGTGGAGCACTCTTTGGTTCTTCTCGTACATTGGCCCTGTTACAACATGAAGTGCTTTCATATTGATTAGACAGAACTGCTGTGTGTTACATAACTATTATATGGAACGAGGCGCTGTACGTAGATTGTTTTTAGTATTACCTCGATAACCTAGTTCGCGTGAAACGGTTACCAAGAAAAGCTATATTTGTCGGTCTTGTCTTGCCGACGCGCAATTGATTTTTTATTCAGATCCTTTCTTTGTCTGCAGCGTTTCGTTATCCTAGCATATAGCTAGGCGACATTAAATATTCCTGAAGATGGATAATTCAAATCGATATTTTTTTCATTAGGTTAGTTACATTAGGTTAAAACTTATTTGCCAAATGTTAGTTTTTTGTATGCTGATGAAATTACTTTTACGATTGAAAATATAACATATTCATTTAATGCACTGTAAATAATCATTATTAATTTCAGTTCAGTGGTAATTTGATTATTCAATTTATGATTATGAAGTAAACATTTAATGATACTATTATGCACATTTAAACGTAAACGAGTTTTTTAATGCACGGAAATTTTATGACATTGTAATACTGGGAGGATTGTATTGACTATTATAGTCAAGTGAATATGTATCGTGTCCCATCTGCTTCTACATATTTGAACTTTATATATGTTACACACGAAGTAATATTTTTTGATATGCCCTCTGTTCAGTGGAATAGGAAATTGTTAGTAAAAATTGTATTCCTTAGGGCAAGAAGATTCTGTTATATTTCACAATAGATTTTCCGTCGTACACATGTGCCATAAAAGTATATACCGTCTGTACATAGGCAATAGGATATTAGGAGCCGCTCGGTCTGTCGAGGACGCGAGCGAGCTATCCGCTGACGTAACACGAGCCTCGAGGTGTAGTTGCCACGTGAGACGGGACGTCCTGTTTCGGACCCTTTTTACGTAACCGTGATTTATTGCAACTAGGAATATCAGAGGTCTATTGAACTGCTTAGTTAACGTAAATACCTACGCGGCAATTTAGACATCACGGTGGTTTTAAATAGAAATTACCTGTAGGACAGAAGCGTAGTCTGTTACATAACATGTACAAGATAGTTTTTCGGGATGGCCCGACTAGTTTCGGATCTGTACGAGGTCCTTCCTCATGAGTAGTCAACTAGTCGAGCCATCCCGAAAAACGTACGTGAATTAAGCCGGTAAATATCATGTGTATAAATACTCACCAAACATTTAATAATAAGATTGTTTATGCTGCGAAAATTGCAAACTAATGTTCATATCTATGGACGAACTTTATAATAATAGTATTTTTAAACGTGTTAAGGTTTAAAATGTTAAAATCCGGGTTTTTGACTTTTATCTACGTACAATTAATGAGAAATGAAATATGTAGGTATATCTATGAAATACTTAATCTTTGTTCTGTTTTATATATTCTTACATGGATATTGTCGGGACTTATTCCGGAAATGGGATAACTGATAACATTTGTGTGTGAGGAGATTTATGGATGACGTTTATCTTGTGCCAGTTTCCACTTCAATACACTTTACAATGTGTATGATGGAATTTGTTCTTTATGCATGACGCTTTTATATCTTCCTTTCTAAACCTTTTTATATAAAGGCAACACGTAACATCACGCCTGTATCTCGCCGCAGAGGTACGCAGGGGACAGTAGAACACACCCAAGTTTCACTAGTTCCGTTGCACGTCCTATCACGGGATACGTGGTGCACAAACCCAGCCCACGAGCCACTACCTACTAGAAATTTCTAGTAAGAAAAACTCAACAGTATCCGACTGGGGTTCACAGCTAGGACCTCTCGTTTAGCAGTTACGCTTGAACCCACCAGACTGGATATAATAGCATTTGTGGGTTGTCAGGGGTTCATTACAAGCGAGTTATACATCTATATCATAAATCATTGTCAGAGAAAATCGGCATAATATAACTTCTAACAATCGATCGACCTACCTTTGGATTTTTCCACTGGTGGTGGGGTCGAGTGATGGAGTGGTTCCGAGAATGTCCCTGTTTGGAGAACAGTTCTGGTTAACAGTCATCACGTTAATAGACTGCAGCTAAACACTCTTCAGAAATTATTTAAATAAATACACGTGGCATTTATCGGTAATTACAGAAAATTAGAATAAGTGTCCTGTCATCCGCACCGTTGGATTACATGTGTGCAGGCGGTTCATTTAATACAAAATTTAATCTGACGACGAAATTGAATAAATTGGAATGGAATAAACGTCCCATAATCCTTTGGATTTTACAATTTATCAATTTCACGCAGCGATTGCTCAATCAGTCACTGAGGAATTCCTCATTTCTTATAAATGGACGATCCCTTGCGGAATATCGATATCCTTTAACTGGGCCTTTACCCTATCACTTTGATGGATTCGATTTAAAAACATCCCTCTTGTATTCATTCTCGCAATATTTAGAGAGTGATGGATGCAGGAGAAGTACTACAGGTCTTCAAGGTTAAAGATAAGGGATCATGTACAAGAGTAAGTGAGCCGATGTGACTTTCTACTAATTGTATTCAATTTAATTTTATTTGATATACGTATGTACTTCCATAATGGCCCTAGAAATATATAATCGACCCATTTGTCATTCCACTGTTGGAATATGGGTCTCCTCTCATATTGAGAGGGTTAAGGCCATAGTCTGC
>DWEE01001273.1:0-13772 GCA_018245755.1 Parelbella macleannani
AGTCTTTAAAAACGTTTAAAAAATAATTTTTTTTACCTATATAAATAATACACATAATAACTACTTACTTTCGTTTTGTATATCAAAATTGGTGTTTTTATGCGTAACGTAACATTTGATCTCGTGACGGTTACAAAAAAAATCATGAACGTCTAACGTATTCAAAGTGTAAAGCTGTTATCTGTGAGCGGCTGTGTCTCCGAGCGACCTATATCCGGTGTCAATCAACAGTGACCATAACCAAAGGCCGCCCAACCTTACCTTTCTATTCGTGATTATCTGGTCGTGGCTTCAAAGGAATATGCAGAGCTCGGACATTTAATAACTTTCTTTGTATGTAGTTAACTCGTATAATTCTTTACTTTTTAAAGGCAATGTACCTATGTACGACATATATATATACTATCATTATAAGCCTTTTCTTATTATCATTATTTTGCCATTGTCGGTTTTGGGATTTTTATCAGAATATAATCTTAATCTAGTTCGTAGTCTGCCTGGCTGGCCAAATACCATTTAAGCGACTATACACGCCTCAAAAAATTTTATTGGAAACTTTTAAGTATGGAGATTTCTTCACGATGTTTTCTTTCAATGCTGCAAACCAATTTTTAACTTTAACAACAAACTAAATTTTGCAATGAAAAAGATATATCACCAAATTTGAACCCAGGGCCAATCGAGCGGAAGATTCAATTTTAAACTATTAGGCCGTAACTGCTGCTACTCCTACTCCTGTAATTTCACATACCTGTATACCCGGTGGAAATCAGCTAAGCAATATTAAATCACAGCGCAATTATTATCCTATTTCGTGATAAACACGTATTATTGCCAATTAAGATTAATATCACGAGAAAAATAAAATTCCTGCCATAAAAATAACAAATATTAGGTTAATATTACCAACATTAGTTATTGGTATTACGTAATATTTCACATGTTTCATCATGTAATGTTTCATATTTTGAGTTAATCGTTTTCTCTTTTTATAGTTCCGACGTACAAATGTAAAATTTATTACACGGTATAGTAATACACGGCAATAACCCGGTGGTTTAGAATTCTGTTTTAGTTTCCGGAGGTTTTGGTTTCAAACCCTAGTGCGCATCTCTCTCTTTCCTTACAAAATTATGTACTTGTTAATATCAAACATAATGACAGTGAACGAACGTATCTTAAGCTAATTTACACAGCGTAAAATTCTTACTAGAGTTCTTTGAAGTCTGTGAAGTCTACAACTCCGTTAGACCAGCGTGCCAGACAATGGCCTTAACCCTTATAACTACGAGAAGAGACCCGTTTCTCACAGTAGAGCAATAAGGTTTGTGGATGGCTTAAACTAATAATTGCCGCACAATCGTCACATTGTCTGCTCAGAGTAACGTAAGTGTAAGTAATATTTCTACGGAAACCTATTTATATGATGAATAATTTATCCCTGGAGCAAATTTGGAGGTACAATACCATTATATTATTCAGACTATTAATCAATGCCATCACAACGAGAACAAATAAATCGACATACACATATCAAAACAAGCTCTATTGTTAGCGCGCGATGGTTATGTCACGGGAAGTCACAATGTTTCACTTTTATATTTTGGCAAATAAAAACAGTTTTTTTTCTGACCAGCCCACACCTTTGGTCTTTTTGTACGATATTTATTATAAAATGTCTGGATCATTCATCATTATTTTTATCAGCCTGTCCTTGCACAATGTTGTACATAGGCCTCCCAAAGGAGATTTTGCCCATAATACCCTAGCTGGAGGGAGGCTGGGGTTCGCTGAGCACATTTCTTGTACTCTCTACTCTGCCCGTCGGCGACCGGGGGCCGGGCATACAATCTATCGTTTTTCAACACTTAACTGTGTAAACATTCAGTATGTTGTATCTATTTAACACAATGGCGATACGTTATACCCTTCTCTTCTTTAATACGAGTATGATACGATATAATAAGTATGAGTTTTTTTCGTCTCCTCCATGAATAATTTCACTGTTTTAATTAGAATTTTGTTGGAAATGGTTTTATTTCATTTAAATGGCTCTTTGAAGTAAATAGAGCCATTTCTAGTTCGAATATGACTCGGCTAATCACAGCAGGATTACTTTGACAATGAAAACCGTATTCGAAGTAGAAATTACGTGTATGGCTGTTCACTGAATTCTTAATGAACAAAAAAATTGTAACTCAGAGATTGTAATATGAAGTGGTAGAAGTCTACTCCATTTTTTTTAAAATTGATATTCGACTTATGTTAAATTGAACTGCACATTTCAATAAGGATTTTATTACTCGATAGCCTTCCAAACGTCATGTCATCATCACCATCATCATCAGCCTACTTCCGTTCACTGCTGGTCCAACCACTGCCAGCAACTTTGCTGGTAGTGGTTGGATGCGAAGTAAACGTCATGTAAACCACAGTAATAAAACAAGTAGATATGTGTGAAATTAGTTTAAATACTAAAACACAATCTACGTCAAATATCTTGCTCTTTGAATATAGTATATGTAGATAAAGAAAATTTTCTTAAATATTTCCCTTTTGCCGGCGACTATATTACACGTATAAAATATTCAGAGGACAAGCAATGAAGGTGTCGAAAACTCGGCGCTGCAGCGTTTTCTTACATTATACGTAAACACTGAGATGTTACCTACATATTTCACCCTGTTACAGTTTATATTGCATGCAATTCCAACATTATTACCATATCCCATGCATATTACACACATATTTCTTTGGTCACCGTTAACAGATATTAAATGCCGCAGTCCTGAATAATTGAACATAATTTGCTCAACTTGGGAGCGATACAAGCGCATCGTGAGATCTGCTCTCATTATATATTTATTTACTCAACGTTACTTCGGATCGTGAAATATGAAGCACTGTACAGCGTTCTTGGATTTCACGAAATGTACGTTGTTTAACTTCAATTATTTCATGTCAGTTTCATAACGACAAGTTGTGTTGTGGAAACAACAAAGTTGCGCAGTGTTCGAAGTTGGGCCTGTTCTAAAATCAATATTGTTGTAGATTTTAGTACATAGGTACGATATAATTGAATTAAACGCCTGGTTCAATTAATTTATTAATGCCAATATTTTTTTATTATTCAGTGTGACAAGATAAACAGATGTATACACGTTATAAACACAAGCGTACATAAGCAAAATACACATACATATTAGGTATATTTATTGGAGGATACGGTTTCATTAAATGCAATACATACTTAACTTTAATATATGCGGATATACCTATGTGATTAAATGTTAACAACGAGTCCAATTCATTGGTTTTCGTTCAGCCATTTTAAAATGGCGGATGAATTTTTAGTTTATAATAACGGACAATTGGTTCAAATATTTATTGTATTTATAAAGCACGAATCTATACATATTGCAATCACAGAAACCTTGATCCCGTTGTTGTTAAATTATATGACAGTTTAATAGCTTACAATCTTAAGCCCATCTGCTTACTGCTAAGTAATGTGACACCGAAGTCGTTAACAAGAGATTACGGGCGTTCTGGAATTATTTATTACCCATGCCATTCTGACTCTACTCTTTTAGAACTTTACCTCATAATTCTCCTAGTTCCATTGTTTTTTTATGTTCTCGCGATTAGTCAATGTTGGCGTAATTGCTGTATAAAATATTTTGTGAGTCGTGATATTGGTATTATATGAAATATTTTATATATTTTTTTTCAACCGATACTGGCAGTATATCATTTGTAGTAAGTATATTATTTTTAGTAAGAAGACAGGATTATTTTATTCCCATTTACAATTAGGAATAAAAACTTTTAAAACGCTTCCGTAAATTTAGACGCTCCGATAAAAATTTGTTTTTAGAATAATAATGTTCAATATATTAAATATAGCAACGTTGAGAAGGAAAACTTAGCAATTGCACTACGCTTAAATTGTTGTTGCACATACCGACAGTTTAATAGCTTGTCACCCATACTTATGCTACTAGAAGTGGGTACCTCTTATTTTTTTCTCACGGTATCAATGTCTTAGTTGCAACCGTCCTTAGTTCCCATTGCTGGGCACAGATTTCTCTGGCAACTGCGGAACGTCTGGAGAAAGTACCGTACCTTACCTAGATTGTATGCTTTGACATATAGCTTTTCTAGAACAACATGGAGTACTGCTTAGCATATTGCATCTCATTTTAGGAATTTCTGTTCCGTTCTAGTAATAACTTATGGTGATTATTGAATAAATTTACTAGAATTTCTTTACACAAATAGAAAATGTCATTTACTGGAAAGTGGACTACCCGTACATAAAGTTAATAAGATAGAATCTTGTGATACTTTATCTATAATTATACTATATGTAATCATCTGTTGTACATTATGCATTAGCTTGAAGTCCTAAGGGCCGATTTACACTTTACTGTTGTGATTCCCGTGACCGGAATAATAATGCGTATTGATCCTTATAGGTCCCCACAGCGTACGCCGATGTAATTGTTACTTCCTATAGTTGGACAAAAAAATCTTATTCCTTTGTCTATTTCATTACTTGCAGTTTAGTCTGTAGATAAGCAAAGTTGCAGTCTGTGGTTCAAAGACAATTAATCACTTTAGATTAAAAACATAATTTGTAAATTATATTAGGAACATCAAAAAAAGACACAATCGTTTGTGAATTAAGAAATCTAGCTATCTGGTAATGGAATATAATTATATATGGTGTTTTTGCGTACTTCAAATACTGTTTGCATGCACATAATACGTATGTTTTTATACGAGTATGACCGGTGCATGCATGAAGATATTCTCCCTCATGCAACATAAGCATACTTACTATTTAAAATAGTTTAGCTTTATTAAATAATAAAGGATTTCCGTAAACTTACGTTTGTTACCACTTATTTATTCCACTGTGGGACGTAAAGGTAATTGATGAAACGTGGAAGTGTACTAGACTCCTCTGTCTAGCCCTTCGGGTATTACAGGCATGATTTTTACGCTTGTTTTCATACAGACAGTCAAGGAATCGAATCCAATCTGCTTAACATTTGAATATAAATATGTAAATAGAAAACTGAATGATATATGAAATATGATAGAGTACATTAGAAAGAATCGGAATATCATTATGCAGAATACGAGAACCTCGCTAAGTTGTTGCCAATTTCGATAAAGATTATATGAAACATAAAAGTTATTCGTATATATGTTCAAATAAAGAGCTCTACCAAATAGAGCGGGATAATGAGGGAGCATTATGGATATTATGAGTTACATAACAATACATGTTAATGTTAAACTGAGCTTAAACAAGTAACAGCGAACTTGTACGTATGTGATCCTATTTACCCTGTTCTGTGTAAAGTTACAATTAGTTCGTTATGAACGTATAGAGTAACGAGTCGAACTCTAGGCTGTACTCATTATATTCACAACTCATTGTCGTATATATTTGTAGTTTTAGTCACGCATAAAGTAGGATTAGATGGTCTTTGCACCGTTATCTTTATTATTTAGTTATGTCAGGTTGCGTAGGTGGCATCGTTAAGCATAATATATCACAATTACTATAATATTATATTAAGCAAACATGACATTAAAAAAATTACTTTAAGGTAATTTCTTTTAGCTATAGAATATTACTTCTAATACCTATTTGTATTAGGTGTAATGTATTGACAGTGTTCGGTCATATCGTATAGTGGCCACGGGGCCAAATGCATTTTATTTTAGGTAGTCAGTGATATATGATATGGACTAACCATAACAGCTATCGCGATTTGCATGTGAGTGCGTGAGTGTGTTAGCGTATGAATGTATGAGTTGATAACTAATACTTCATTTTAAGAAAATCCGTTAGATTTTTTCCTCCAGCTTTGTTCCTAACGGCTATTACACTATAGTCTTATGTAGAGCTGAGAGAAGATATAATTTGTTTCAATATGATGTTGATTGTCGGCTTGCTGTACGAATATATGATCTGATTATGTGCTTATCACTAAATAAATTCAAATATGAGTTTATAAGATCATTAAATACGTTGGTACAGAGAACAGGTCCGAGCGTTTTGTCTCAGTGTGTCTAACTACACGTTATAAAGGTATTCGGTACTTGTCATCAGGCTGACTAGACAGCCAATAGTTCGGAAACGAGGTCGTCGGTCGATGGAGTTCAGAATGTAAATGAAGGCTACATAGCTCGATGGACCTCCGTTGTGGAGCTTATCGTGAAACCTCGTGGCATATGTGAAGCAATCATTTGAATTTTCGTCTTGTTTTAGTATGTACTTCTCTGTACCTGATATAATATAACTTAATTGCATATTCATTTTTCCGAGCATATTACATAGATAGATAGCGTAACTTACAAATAAATATCTAATGGTATTACCAGTCAACCTAGGGGAGGTGAGAATATGGGTAGGCACAATAAAGTCAGCGGCAAGAGGACTGAGACGATGACATTATTTTAAATGGTTGTTCCTTTAAAAAATATAAAAATTGTCCATTTATTTTCTCGGCGAAAAAAAAGCTAGGAGAATTTCGAGGTCCCCAAAGGGGTATTAAACGGAGCGTCCGCGAACTCGGTCCGGAAGGTTACTTATTTATATTTATGAGATATGAATTAATATCTGTTCATAAAAGTCTTTTTTTAGGTATACAAGCATTTTAAATTTTTATATCAAGCACTGTTGTGTGCGAAACACCCCAGTCAAGGGAGGGTAGGCCGTTATTATTACCTAATGTTTCTTCATTGTCTAGTTACATGCAATATTTTATGGCATTATTAGACGCATTTATTTTGTAAGTGAAGGCTTTTTGCATAAGTATGCTTAAGATATTAAATAAAACGCAATTAACCTGTATACTAATACCAAAAAGCAATACACTATTGCGGTGCTCTGTCTCGTTCTCTTGTCATTTTTTAAAAATTTTATTTCAATTGATGGTGTGCAATTGACACTTCAAAACTTATTACAAACTTCTAAAACACCGTATTAACGCTCTATCTATCATTACCGAATTCTTTTACTTCCCACTATAAAAATAATGATTTTTTTTTTATTGCTTTTACCCTAAATTTCGAAAATCAAGTTTTTACCAGATCTCTACTTTTAAGGATTCCAAGAAGATTTTTTGACTATTTTTACAATGATGTCCGGACGTCTGTATAAATGTTCATACGTATGTGTATATGTAAATATTCGTAACTTTTAAACATTTTGAACAATGGTAGCAAGCACGGTCAACCGTTGGTTTTTATTTGGTAAATGTACATTTAATATAGGAAAATTACACATGAGAAAGGTAGACAGATTAGGTCATTAGAAACTATCTGTTTTCTCATGTAAAATATGCATATTTTAAATACATATTAATATCATATATATTTATTTATTCCACACTAGTATGACACGGTTACAATAAACTTGTAACAGCGTGAGATACCCATGCCTAATGCTATTTTATATTACATACGTTTATATAAATATTTCAGTCCTAATATAACCTAAACACCATCAGGTCTATTACATTTCCACGTTACTACAACACAATCGACATGTAACTCTATTTATATTTGTTGACTTGAACTTTTCGCTTTACGAATACAATGAAAGGAACCTACATAGTTGCTTCGAATCCAGCCTTCCGCTTCAGTGATCTGGGGTTCGAAATCCCAATACTTATCTCTAACTTCACAAAGTTCTGTGTTCTTTTTGAAGCATGAAATCTGGCTGTAACGTTGAAGGAAAACATCTTGAGTAAATCTGTGCTCCCATAATGTGCTTTAAGCCCTTTGAAGTCTGCCAACGTGCACTTGACCATCGTAGATGGCCTTAATCCTTGTCACTTTGAGGAGAGATCCGTGTTTCATATTAAATAGTGTTAGTCCAATATTATACATATGTACATGTAATATTAAAATAGCACCAAAATAAGGTCTTGTCGAATTTTTTATAAGAACATCACTGGAATGAAATCCGTATTCAAAATGAGAACCTTATTTATCGTTTTACTTTTATTATTAAACTATTTCGGACGCAATGTGCAACATTAACGATCTTATATGAAAGCCGTTCAGTGACTCGTAATATTACTTGCAACTTCTTTTCCAAACAGAAATAGACAGTTTTTATAACCGTAAATTAAAATAACATAACATCACGACTGTAGTTTGTACCCGAATGGGTAGGCAGAGAGGATTGCAGTACTCCCACGTTTCAACCATCGCACCAAATACCAGACACACACATATACACAAATTACACGTATACATAAATTAAACACGTGTGTAAAATTACAAGGCAGTATACATACGTCGATCATTTGGAATCAAAATATTTGAAATGTAGTCTCGAAATAAACAAGGTTGTGCGTAGCTGGACCTCTGCGTCGCACACCTGGAGCGCTTTTAACTGCTGTAATTTCGCTTCAAAGCATTATTCCGTAACGTAGCCAGAAGTGACCTAAATAAACACGAGATCGCAAATATCTAACTGATGAACAAAGCTACGAATTCGTTCCTATGCTTTAGATAAAATTTTATTAAACATTTTTGGTTGAGTTAAAATTATAACACTCTAATTGAAAATTACGTTCCGTGTATCATTATTTCGTATCTCTTTTATAATATTTAAATTGTATATACTCGTACTTAATGAATATCGTAATCTATAAACAAAATTATAACTGCCTTTAAATAACGGTTTTAATAGTTGTTAACAACAACAAAAACCGAGTGTCCAAAAATTAAATAGAAATACGACAACTTTTTTATGACAAGAAAATAAGAAACTATTATACACCCAGTTAGGTATTGCTAGCCGTAGTTGTCTATATTTACAAGTTTTTATATATCCTCTGTTTTTATATAAACATAGACTCTCGTATCGCATATAATTAAACGTATCGTGTTTTAACCACGAGCACGTTGCTCCAATTTTCGGCGGTTTCAATTAGCAATTTATTTTATAGGCTGCAGTTGTATGTACACCGCCTGTGGTAACTTTACCGCGGCAAAGTCAGTTGGTACTTGCTTTGAAACCACGTAACCACATTATTAACTGAAATTCACTATCAAAATAATTATACCTGTCTCTAGTACTGCAGATTCATTACTTTTTTTATATTCCTATTTTATCTCTAAGAAACGTAACGTCACCCCCGTAATCCCCGAAAGGGTAGGCAGAGGAGTGTAGTACACTCGCAAGTTTCACCAGTTACGTGTAAGTCCCATTGAATAGGTGGTGACCCTATTGCTATACACCGGGCACAAGTGTCTACGAAAAACCTCTTAGAAAGAGCTTGCTTGATTTGACCCGGGGATTGAACACTGAAGCTTGCAACAACTTATAATTCTCACTGCAATATTTGGTCAGGATCGTACACTATTGTGAACTTCAACGACAGTAGTAGTACTCAATAATCAAGTAAAGTAAATACCTATTTTTAAAGTTATGGAAGAGACCCATTATAGGGGTTCCAGCCATTTCGTAAAGGATTCTTATATTTGACGTAGGCTGTAATTGGTCTGAATGTTAATGCGTTTCTCATCCGCTTGTTTTAAAGCATCTTCATTATGCTAATTTATTAGCGTCCTTTCTGGACTGGAACTGCTTAAACGGATTATTCAAGTCGTTTGCCTCAAGTTTAAGCTCTAACTTTAGAGAACAATACACGCTATTAAGATATGTACGTGTATACCCGTTGGCAGAAACAGTGGAGCTCTATGCCATTAATATATTATGTAGATATATAGTATTATACTTAATTACTCTCATTATATTAATTATATACTTTATACTGCCTTATTATAATACTTATTTACATATTATTATATAATATCTACTATTGATAAATTGTCAATACAAGAACATTACGAGTATCTATACGGAATAAAACGATACTGTAGGTTTGGTGCATGTATTTATACACAAATGATAAGTTAAATCATTTTTTAATAGTTCGTTTACGTTCTAGAGGTTACTTAACTACGAGTACAAGTTTTCATAATCGATTATATTTAAACGCTTTGAGATGGAAACTAATAAAGTCCAATAAATTACTTAGTTAATAAATTGCCTAAATTGTTTTATAACAGTTATTTGACGGTTATACTTTAATGAATATAACTTTTTAAGATTGATTGTATATCAAAACTTTGTAACATTTGAAGCATTAGAATTGAATTCATTCACTAATTTTATAACTTAAATAAACCTGTAATAGCTCTTTGACGCTTACGTTATAATGAATGCAAGTTTTCACAGTTGATAGTATTTCAACGCTTTGAAGTGGAAACCAATAAAATCAAATAAATCTCGTGAACCCGGCGCGGTGCTACAGCCGTCGACGGGATCGACTTATTTCGTGGTGGCTAAGTAAGCAATTTTCTACATATTATATATAATAAATGTTAGTAAGCTCTTTTGATACAATGAAACTTTATATAAAAATTATTATTAGTACCTATATACATTCAAAATTAATTTTATATAAATTTTTGTTGGCTAAGATATGTATGTATGTTAATTTGTTTTTGCTTTTATTTTATATATGCACGTATGAGATACATGTAATACATACGTAGGTACATGATATTTATCGTCCTTTAACAATGATAATTTTGTTACAGCTAATGTTTCATCCATACAAGTTTTTATGATACACCTACATAATTTATATACTCGTGTATTATTGAAAGTTTCAAAACATAAAGTAACATCAACCTTAAATAATTGAAAGCTAGTTATTAGATACGCGGTAATTATAGGTACACTTTTCTGTCAAAGCGAAACGTAGGCCCCGGTGCGAGTCCCGGGTGCTTTATTGAAAGGCAAAATTGGAGATGTTTTTTCAGCTTTAATTAGTAGATACCACGGAATAAAACCGTTTGTTTTTTTTTCACATATGAGATATGTTAACAACGTTTGCTTATAATTAACAAGCTGTTCAACACACAGATGTAACGTTACCGTTACCGAGTACGAAGCGACGATTATTGAGAGAATCTATTTTCTTTGTGCCGTCAGCAATGTCGTTTTATATCGATCTTTAAGCTTCAGACGTCGTATTTGTCAGGTTTTGTCCAGTTTACGACGATTGGAAAAATTTAATGAACATCTCTATGTATGTATTTGCCGAAGTATTTATTTCGCATCTATTCGTAACTGTACCGTACATTGGTTTTTAATTACTTCGCTGTGATGAATTTACTTTTGTGAATGTTTTTTAGAAGTGATGTATATTTTTTGTGGCGATTATCTGCTCAATAGCATGCCTTGCTATACCGAGATACATATGGACTAAAAAATTGTATTGCTATAGCTATTCAAATATTTTGCCGTAAAAAGACATATACTATGTATATTAGAGCTACGTCTGTGGTCACTCGAGCGTTACTTTAGAAAATATGTAAGAGTACGTAGATCATTTTATGCCTTTCAATAATATATATATTATTATTACATCGATAAGTCTACTAATAAACACTAATATGAAATTTCTATTTAAACTAAATACAGTCCATATTAACAATATATAGGCACAATATTGTACCTAAGTTTACAACTTAAACTTACACTCCCATACTCCTGGACGGCGAAATTACAAAGGACCTTATGAATATCAAATTAACTCCAAGATAATGATAAAGTGTTAACAACAATATTACTATACTGCTAATTTATATGAGAAGTATCCAATGTCAAAGATGTAGGAATATTTTGTATTCGTCGACTAAAGAAACGAACGGGATCATCTCGGCGAACATAAAACAACTCGTAAAAATAACATAAGTATGAACATAACATCACGTATTTATTCCCACGAAGGAGTATGCAGAAAAGTGTAGTACACTCTCACGTTTCTCCAATCACGTTACGTCTCAAGGAATAGGGGGTGAGCTTATTGTCATAGATCATCACAAATCCAGGCACCATACTCTTACTCTGAATTACATATACATATTGTCATATACATATATTAACATGTCGAAGTGCCATATTTTAATAATAAGTGTAACATCATTCAAATAAGTTCATAGTCCATGTAAATAACGACATGTTATGGAGGATATTACAAAATTTAACGTTCTATTTTTCCAATAATGTAAATAGATAAATAATCGCTTAATAATAAGAGGCATGTCTTATTTTAAATCTAGTATGTTAATGAATTTATTAAGTTTTATGTATAAACGTAGAGAAAGCCTGCTACGCTTTATTAATAATATTTAAATGGCAAGCGATTCTTGTTTAAATAACGGATAGATTTCTATTGATTGACGATTTGTGAGAGCATTTTTTCAACCCTTTTATCAGTTCAATAGTGGGACGATAAATGGGAGACACACGTACATATGTCTCCTTCCACTTTGAGAGGGCTATGGCCCTAGTCTTTGTTAGATCATAGCTTGGTATTTAATAACTTTTTAGAATAGGGTATAAAGATAAAAAATATGATATTAAATTACCTATTCATTATACCATCACGCTAAGTTGCACGTCGTTAAAATATAGGAATATTAAAAACTAGCGGACCCGGCAGACTTCGTCCTGCCCGGAATTTATTATTAAAAATAGACACTCCTTTTAATTTAATATTTTTATTTATAATTCTAAAATAAAGTTACTCCTTATTACATCAGCTATCTGCTGGTCAAAGTCCTGTGAAAATAGGTGCAGTCGTTCTAGAGATTAGCCGGAAGAAACAGAGTGACATACAGGCAAAAATTGTAAAAAATGTTATTTTAGTTTATGTACCGAGTCATATTATGCATTTAACAAAAAGCGGTTATTTTAAAATTACAAACAGATACCTCAATTTTATTTATTTTTATAGCTTTGTATAGTTACACTATCCTCTGATTTGTTTAGACAAAGTTTTAATCAATACATATTCATCAATATTATCTTTTGTTATTGTATCTTTCATTGGAAACCATTTTTATGAATGTACATGTTGAGTACATAGTAAATAAATCCACATCATCAAATGTACATATTTGCTGTACTTTGGCCGAGCGGCTGATACTTTTGTGTGCACACCGTTTCCATGGCGACGTAACGACTGGTTTCGTTCCCAGGACGATCCGATAATGTTATTCCGATTACTATTCTAGTAGTTTCTAAAACGTTATTTCAGAACGGACCAAATGTTGTTTTAATTGAGATCAATGGAAAATAATGAAGGTGGATGGAAAATTTTGACAAATGTACTAATAATGTTACGAATTGTTTGCTTTTCCCAATCATTCCTTGCTGTTAATTGAGTTAAATCAGTTATCGCTTATTATTTATGTTTAGTAATTAATGCATAAGATCACACCTATATTTCCCCGAAGAGGGTAGGCAGAGAATTGTAGTACTTATTCCCACTCTTCAACAAATATTTTGTACATACCTACCTACCATATAACAGGCGGTAAGCCTGTTTTTATACACAGGTCACAAGTCTAGCAATTTTTAATGTACAATTAATTATTTGAAATGATGTTTCCAATGGATTAAATAGATCATTGGTTAAATAACTACATCGGATTACGATCAAATTACATAATTTTCAACGATTATTGTTATTGAAATATTACTAAACCTGTTTTGAATAATAATAGCAGTGTTCATTGGGTTATTAAGGTAATTTATATTCAACAAATATTAAATTCAAATTGACTATTCAAACACTCAAACTGGAGACTGTAGTGTTAATATGTATGTATGTAGTGTTGATATCTACGTATATCCTATGTATACACGTTTATTG
>DWEE01001274.1:0-13771 GCA_018245755.1 Parelbella macleannani
ATGAACATAGGAATGTAGGTGCGCGAATTCGAACAGAGACCATTTAATATTATGTGTGAAGTTAGAAATAAATAACATGTAAACTAGTTGCCTCGCCTTTCTATTCACCCGCATTTATTGATCGTCGAAGTCTTCTCTAATTATTTTTTTGTATTTTGGAAGGATATTCATAATAAGAGAGTTCTAGTTAATTGTGAAACAATTACGGAAGGTACGTTGGAACTCAATTTAGTGCTCTTTGTCCCTTATAGATAAATGTGAAGTTGGTGCATTTACCGTTCTGTCAAATTTAGTGATTGTTGATAACCTTATTACGTACCGCACCGCGTGTTCTGTTTAGATTATTTCTATTTATTAAAAAAATTAAGTTGTACAAACATTTACAATGGGTAAAGTGCGATCGAATTCGGGTGCGCCCCGGAAGCAGGGGTTTAACAAATCTGGACACTCTATGAACCCAGATCGACCCACGGAAGGATTGAAAGGTGTTGGGAAACCGAGAACTAAGGGAACGATCAAGCGGCTGCAGATGTACCGCAACTTCAAAGCGAAACGTGACAAAACAGGCAAGATATTGACTCCTGCGCCTTTCCAAGGTTGGGTGCCATCTGGCACGCAGGCTAGAGTTGAACCTAATCAAAAGTGGTTTGGAAACTCAAGGGTTATATCACAAAGCGCCTTGCAGAAATTTCAAGAAGAATTTGGTGCAGCAGTTAAAAATCCTTATCAGGTGGTGATGAAACCCACAAATTTACCTATCACATTATTGAATGAAAAAGCAAAGCATGCTAGAGTTCATTTACTAGATACAGAAGGCTTTGATAAAACATTTGGCCCAAAAAAGCAGAGAAAAAGGGTCAATCTCAAGGTCAGTGACATACAGTCATTATCAAAGGCAGTGGAAGATCGAGTAGAAAAGTATGATGAAACTAAAGACATAGATCGAGTCCGTGAAGACGAAGGTGTTAAGGAAGGACAGAGAGACTGGGTGTTTGGTGCAGGCATGAGTAAGAGGATCTGGAATGAACTCTATAAAGTTGTTGATTCATCTGATGTACTATTGCAAGTGTTAGATGCTAGAGATCCAATGGGCACAAGAAGTCCTTATGTTGAGAAATTCCTTCGAGAAGAAAAACCTCACAAACATTTAATATTTATATTGAATAAAGTGGACTTAGTACCAAATTGGGTAACTCAGCGATGGGTAGCAATTTTAAGTGCTGAATATCCAACTATAGCTTTTCATGCTTCTATAACCCATCCATTTGGAAAAGGTTCTCTGATCAATTTGTTACGTCAGTTTGCCAAGTTGCATATTGATAAAAAACAAATTAGTGTGGGTTTGATTGGCTATCCAAATGTGGGTAAGTCATCAGTCATAAACACCTTGAGGGCAAAAAAAGTTTGTAAAGTGGCACCAATTGCCGGTGAAACTAAAGTATGGCAATACATAACTTTGATGAGAAGAATATTCTTAATAGATTGCCCTGGGATAGTGTACCCTTCTGCTGAAACTGACACTGAGAAGGTTTTAAAAGGAGTTGTGAGAGTGGAATTGGTACAAAACCCAGAAGATTATATTGAGGAAGTTATTAAGAGGGTAAGAAAAGAATATCTGGTGAAGACATATAAAGTGGATGGATGGGAATCAGCAACTGAATTCTTAGAAAAATTAGCAGCTAGGACAGGCAAGTTATTGAAAAAAGGTGAACCAGATATTGCACAAGTAGCCAAAATGGTTCTAAATGATTGGCAAAGAGGTAAATTGCCATTTTATGTTGCACCAGAAGGATTTGAAGTTCCTTTATCAAAACAACAAAAAGATACAATTACAACTGAAAGTGAAGTTTCTATTGCAATTAATAATAAAGAAGATACAGCACAGGAAGCAGCTCCAACAGAATTAAATGCAGAAATACCAGATAGGCCAATTATAACACTTAATAAATTATTAATAGCTCAAGATTTTGCAAAAATTAGAGTAGGCTTACAATTTGACAATGATGATGATGTCAAACCACTTGAGAAAGTTAACATTCCGGAGGAATTACGACATCTAGATGAAGAAAATGGAGATGAAAAGTTACAGGATGATGATGAAAATTCACAGAATGATGATGGCAAATCACAGGATGATGATGAAAACCCACAAGATAATGATAGTGACAGTGATGTTTCGGGTATCAGTGACATTTATGGACATGAGAGTGACAAATGCAGTGATGTAGAAGACTATTTGACAAATGATCCTGAAACAGTCACTGCTATTAAATACAAAAAAATTGAAATGGCACGAAGTGGTGCATTTACTGTGGAAGATTTGTCTCAGAATGGAAGAAAGCGGAAGGGAGATTCAAGTGATGGGATTGTTAAAAAAATAACAGCAAAACAAAGAAGAGCCATAGAAAGATCACAACGCCGCACTAAAACAGGGAGCAACTTCTATGAAGTTGCAAATGTTAAAAATAGGAATAGAAGCAAAAAGAAAATTGTTTAAAATTTGTTTAAATAATTATAAACCCAGATTTTCCCTTTTTGTCTCATTTCATCCTTTTAATTTTTTTGTTTTTAAGTTTCTATTTCGGGTAAGCTATCATATCATTTTTACAGACACATTTTGGAATTTCCTTCTATTAAATTGAAGCACTTTGCTTTCAGATGTCATCAGGTAGCGAGAGTGATGAGGAATACGTACCAGAGGAGCCTGAAAAAGTGTCAGAGGAAGAATCTGCAGATGAAGAAATAAATTTGCAATATGAAAAAGAACAAGAACAAAAGACTGTAAAACGTAAGTCAATGCAAAGCAGAAAGTCTAAAAAGAAAATGAAAGTTACAAATGGAAGTAAAGAAAGTGATGAGGAAGATACAGGAGAAGTAGTCAACACTGTCAAAGCTGCTAATCCTGAAGATGAAAAGAAGAGAGAAGAAGATCTTTGGGCAAAATTTTTGGATGGCACTGATACGAAACCAAAATCAAGTACCAACAATTCTAACAATGCTACTATTTCACAAACACCATCAACCTCAAGCAAAATTGTGACATCAACAAAGAGTATCAAACCAGAAGTGGATGATAATAAAGAGAGAGAAAAAAGAATTTTCGAATTTGCAGGAGAGACAATTGTAGTAGAAAATGATGTAATTAAAGAAAAAATCAAGTCCACAGACAGTCCAACATTAGGTATTTTTTATTATTTTACTATTTTTATTTTCTTTGTAGTTTGGGAGTTTACTGCACTCCTCAGCCTACCTCTTCGGGGATTACAGGCGTGATGTTACGTTTTGTAGCAGCTGTAATGGAGTCAAAATTTATTTTGGTTTATATTTTCCAGTCAATAGGAATGAAGGTCCTTCTCGAAGTCGGGGGGCTGGTCTATCGAATGTATTGGGACAGCTAAATAAAAAGAATAAATTGTCAACTTTGGAAAAATCCAAGCTCGATTGGGTCACCTATAAAAAAGAAGAGGGCTTTGAAGATGAAATACAGAGTCACAATAAAGGGAAAGAGGGGTAAGAACATTATTGTGAATATGATGTATTGTTATATTTCCATGAAAAAAATACACTTTATCTATCGTAAAAATGAGCTGTTAAGATGGTTTTTTTGGTATGATACCGAGATAAGGAGAACAGATAACTTCGTGCATACAATATTAGTACTTTAAGTAAATAGACATTCCTTTTGTGGTATATCTTAAAATTAGTTATACAAATACTTTTCAATTATGAAAACAAACAACTTTACATTTCAATAATGGCATATTCAGATTTTATTTCAATATTTCTCTTTTTAAATTTAGGCAATGCATGTGTATTTTATTTGTGAATTTGTTGAAAAATATACCTGAACAAAGTAGTGTTGAAAATGGTGTCGGAAAAAGCAAAGGTCTATAAATGATGTAATATTAAACTATAAAAAAGAAAAGTAAGTATTTTTTATACGCTTTATTAAATATATGTTTGAATATATTTTTCAGGTACTTGGACCGCCAAGATTTTTTGGAGAGGGCAGATTTACGTCAGTACGAGATTGAACGCGATTTGCGAATGAAACGTCGAAGCAACCGATAGATTATGTAACTTTATCATTTGATTCCATTTAAATAGACAGTAGTGCTGTTGAGAATACACTCACATTGCTATTTTGATACGTTGTATTTATTTCTAACTAACTGATACCCGCGACGTCGTCTGCGCTTTTTATGATATTAATGGTATATATAAAAGTATCCTTTGCTCATCTTAACAAATCATTAAAAATTGTAGTTTTTTTGCATTTTATATTTAGATCTATCATTTTATTTTTAGATAGGTATATAGATTCCATTGACGTAGACATTGTGGATGTGGTAATTTAAAAAAAACATAAATTATTAGGTTTTACCTGGACGGTTTGTCAAAAAAAAAAAACTATGTAAAAACGATTAAATTTTCTAATATGACACATCCACATGTATTAGAATTAATCGAATAAACGGTATGAAACAGTGAATTACAATCCTACGACTGTCGAGGCGAGTGCTCGTGATTAGGTTGTACATAGCGCCATAACATGTCCATATACATCCTGATATCGATAATAATAGCAAACAACCTCACAAGGTCCATTTCATCCATTCTCCTCAATCATGTCAATGAATGCGACTCTTAGCGGGCAATCAATTTCAATCTGCGTAACAAGTGGCTACGGGTCGGTTGCGGGCGACGCGAACGATTCGCAGTTTGTGCTAATCAAGCACTAAATAGTAAAGCGTCACCAGTGTCATATAGCACAGAATATTCTAACAGTTGGGCACTTGCATCCGCGGTGACTTGACTATATTGCGACCTGGAAAGATTAACAAATAATTCGTTTTAAAATGATGCAACCGTTTATCACGTGAGGTGTATTTCTATATTATTTACTTGACATTTTCGTGAAGGATACAGCTATGACGTCTTACGGCAGATGGACCCTCGTGGATGAAGAAATGAACGGTGTGCAGGTAGGGGATGTATTTTTTCTGGTATAATCTACGCATCCATGTCCGCCAAGGTGTTTTCTAACAGTTAAAATATCCATATTATACTTGTAACAGGTACTCTTGCACCACACTGAAATTCTTTTTTCTTAAAATTGTTCTGGAAAATTCTTTGTAAATCTTACCATGTAAGTGTGTTTTCTTTTTATTACTAATGTGAATAAATGATTCATGATTCAAATAAGCACTAAAAATTGTTTCTTAAAATTTAATATTGTAGGTTTCTTTTGGTACAGATTTTTCAAAATACATACATGTTTATACACAAATTTAATGTAGGTATTAAGTAGGTATAGTAATATTGTTATATATATTGTTGTTTTTATTATTACCAGCCTTTGCAAATCGTGCATGATCAATTCACACGCTAGAATCTAAATTAATATGGAACTAGATACATGTTTCTGAATTATATAACGATCTAGTGTTATTTTAAATACTACTAGGTACTATTTATGTACTTTTTACTCTCGTATTTTCCCTACAGTTTCTATCTCAAGGATACTTTACGAAAACAGTATTTTTTGCATTGCAATGTGTCGAATCGTGCTCAGAAGTCACAACAATAGTTTAAATTATTTTGAAACAAGTTAAAAATTATCATCAATGCCATGTATCAGCTTTCTTCGACAAAAAATAAATCAAAATGTGTGGTTCCAGTATTTTTCATTGTCACATCATCGTTATGTATGGAATGGAAAATTTTAAGAATTCGATTCCATTTAAATTCAAATAATTTACGATGTCTCCCGAGTAATGGAATACAGTACTGGTATCGATAAAAAAAGGAAGAAAACGAGATGGCGATACCATTTTTAAAAAACGTTCCATTTTGACACGGGTAAGGAGCACTCGGAAAGTTCGAACATTCCTTTCGGCAGTAGCCAAGATGTTTAGTCCTCTCTGAGAGCCTTAACGCTCTACAGTAACAATAAAGTGTTGTATAATTTTGTGAGTAATCAGAGTATAATAAAGTGTAAATTAGTGCTACTTGTTGGCGTTTCATTGGAGCTGATCATACAATTAACACTTATCATTCCGCTGTAGGATACCGGTCTCATTTTGGTTTGAGCGAGTTAATTTACACTTAAAAAGGTATATATTAACGTATACAGCGTTTTAAACGATCTTACACGCCTTTATTATTGTCATTATATCGTCACGACACGTTCCTTATAGAGTAGGCAAAGAGAACCGAGTGCGAAGTCAATCTCTGTCCTCACAGACCGGACATACTTTCTTCACATTCATCTCTATCTTCATACACGCAAATCTGTTTTTGAGTATTCACTCCTCCAGAAACCAGTATCTATCTTATTAATATTAGAGTTAGTTGTATTCAAACCAATTTATAATGATTATTTTAGAGAGACTTAACGGAAGTGCAGAATATGCTCCATTGAATTTCGTATAGTTAAGCACGTTTCATATTCCTCTTATTAACCTCGGAACAAAACTTACGTTGCCGTTAAAACATTTTGAAGTAAATATGTATATCAGATACGATTCTAGAATATTACCAAAAAATCGAGTCCAAAATCGTATTAGGGGAGTGCACTTCATTCCTCTGCCTGTCTTATAAAACATAGGTGTGATATTTTGTTCCTTAGCTATCATTCATTTATTGTTCATAATATCGTATCTGTTAATTTCGTTCATTTATATTCTATACTATTTAAGCTTAACGTACGCATATTATATCAAGCCTGTAATTTCCGAAGGGATAAGCAGTGGATAGTAGTTTCACTAGATAAGATTAACATCCCATTATAAAATAGATGGCGAGTCTATAGCCTTCTGTATTGTTTGAATTCACCCAAAATATTTTTCCACGTGTGACCGTTTCGTTCAGATAAGCATGATACGCGTTTGGTTATATTTGTCACCTGTTATCTTTCAGCCTTCTATTTCCCACCCACAGTTCGCTCGCTTTAGTGAATGAACAGCCTCGATAGTAACATTAGGGCGCAGATTCAAAACTTAAACTTTACCTAAACAATTTCACCAAACAACCTATTCAACCTTGGTGGTAACGGTCTAAACTAAAAGTTTCTAATGTTTTATTAGGTGCCATTTAAATTTCTATGGCCAGTATGTATGTACGTAGGGTGTTAGTGATTTCTGTTGAATTTGTATTTGCGGTTGGAGCCCAACTAAATGAATAATTGGCGTTGACTACAATGACAATGATGACGAAGATAAATATATATCATAATAAGTATTGTTACGTCACGTCCGGTCTTTTACGGGGTAGGCAGAGAGTGCTGAATAGAAAATATCTTTACTATGATAATAAGTATACGTGATTTAACTCCCAGAATAACAGTTTCCGAGGTGTACAATAGGTGTTGGACTCCTGGCCTAGCTTAATGACGTAATCTGGACCGGTGAACGTAGCGGAAAGGAAAAGTGGGCGAGCTACCGATTAAGTTTGCAGCCTCGAGGTGCGCCCACGCATGCACGCCTTGCACCCTTCCAATCTGATTAGAAATCCAAGCGAGAAATCTGCCTTCTCGCAATAGAAATAGCTTGTACATGAATGACTTCTAACTTTACGTACTTCATATTTATACTTTGTATTATAAGTTGAGTATTGCTATGGCTAGAACATTCAGTCAGTGGTTTGAGACGTCGATTGCAATTTCGATTATTTATCGTTTGATTTTTTATTTTGACGTTTCCTTTTTACTATATCGGATGTACTTAACAATAAGAAAAGCTTATTTGATTAGAATTGTAAAGTTCATGTTATCCTGGTTCATTCCTGGTTATAGTATAATTTAAAACATAATAACTGTTCTGAAGACAAATATTTATAATTCGATTATTTTTTACGATTTAACGAATTATTACTGCCAGAGTTAAATTTTCGTCACGCTGATTACTTTGACTTACGTTTAAGTTCTATTAACATTACTTTCATAATAATTGCAAACCAACCCGTATCGGTATCGTAGCTATTATAATATTAGTGCTGACTGACTGAATTTAATGTGCGGTGGAGCTGAAATACTTGATTAAATAGGTCTTTCCCAAAACCACTAATTGTGAATCGCGAATGAAAAGTAATGTTTCGAATATTCATAAATATTGAAACAAAAAGGGCATGATTTTGCTTCACCATTTTTATTAGAATTACGTCGGTCAGAGAACGTGGTTCAGGACGTGCGCTGCTGCAATTGGAAACAACGCAAGTACTGTTGTGTGGTTGATTATATTTGGTCAGGTGTGTTGCTGTGTAGAGTAGCGGGCAAAGCGATACAAATGAATGAGCCGAGGCGGCGGTAGTGGTGTGCATTGCGCATGTGTACTCGCGCTCGATAACCGCACTACGCCCGTGGCCGCGGCACGTGTTCGTATGATCAGCCGGAGGGCTCTAGATGAAGGAGGCTGTACCACGACCCCGAACCGCGCGCGACATCAACGTAAAGCGCCGGTGATCGCGCTCTGTCGACAGGAGCGGGGTACGCGAGTGGGCGATGTGCGCGGCCGCTCCGCCGTGCCAGTCGCACACGCGCGCTAGTCTGAACGGGTGACATTTATGTGCCGTTGTCGAGTCGTCGCTCCACGCACGCCTGTACTCCGCTCTATATTGTTTTATTTACGAGTGCTCCCTTATCGCATGCCCTCGATAAAAATCGATACGTGATGTGGGGATAATTTTTATTTCACTGTGAAGTGCTCGATAAAGTCGAAGCGTGGAAAATTCGTCGCCGGGAAAGTGTTTTTCTTGGTGTACGAGGCGTCGTCGGAACCGGCAAGGAGCGGCGCGCGGGCCGGAGCGGTGGGTCGGTGGATGGTGCGGCGCGTGCGGGCGCCGGGGCGCGGCCGGCGGCGCCGCTAGCAAAATGTCGATACCCCTGGGTCGGGAGACTGTGCTCCCCACGCAGGTGAGTCCACAATTTTCTCGCTTTTCCGATTAGCTAAACCAGTCGCGCACGCAACTCATCAGTCAAGTAATTTTAATGAATGATGTAGTAGTGAGCATGAAATCCTGTGACGAGTCATTAGTTATTTAACAATTTAATTAATGTTATCCGTTTTAACAGCTTATATAGTATTTTATGAAGTGTATTTTGTATAGCGAGGTTTCATGAAGTGTAAATAAGTTTCTTCCTTTGCAATATAGAGGCATTGTGTGCTCAGAAATATAGAGTTTCCGGTTGAATAGGTAAGTTTCTTGTTAGAAATTTTATTTGCTTTTAAGTTTTTGTATTTATAAATCACTACTTTGCTATTGGTGTTTATTATTTCATTGCTGTTTTTTTACCAGTCACCTTTTCATTTATATATATGTATAGTTGGTATTGTATAGTTTTTTTCATCACTAATAAACGCATCGACGCTATCACCAGAACACCTAAAGGGTTTCCAGTATCAACTAATGATAACGTTTATCAATGTAGTTGAAAAAGCAAGAAAATAAGGTGACCAATCATATGCTTATCGGCGCTTATCGTGAATAACTGATCCGTAGAATTGTTTTCATCACCACAACGCGTGAAATGGGCTGAGGTATAAATAATTATCAAGGTCTATATGCCCTGAAATTTTGATAAGAATAATGACGACATCTTATCAAGTTATCAGCTCTTTAAATAATTATGACGTTAATTTTTTATTTGCTTTTGTACATAAATTTAATATAATGTTAAGAAATGCTTTTTTTATAGGCTCATACATAATACATTTTAATGAAGCTCGAATGAATGTCTGCATGATTTAAAAAAAAAAACAGAATGATTCATGAAATCTAATGGCCTTAAAGAAATGGTTTTGAAGCCGGATACGGTTAAAAGGAAATCTCTTATTATATATAACCTGCTTACGATTACCTTAAAGCCATTCTATATGACTAAGCAGATGGCTTGTCTTTTCTAATAAAATATATGAAGATTCTCAATAACTCTTTAGTTTTTATAGATATCGTTAATTTGATTAAAAAATAAGGACCTATTTAAGAAGAAGTATTACCAGATATTTAATTAGTACTTTTTATTAGCTATTTATTAGTGTGTGTTGAAAAATATATTAGAATGTATTTATTAGATATTGGAAGACTTGCATACCCAATTTTATTTCGCTGTATAACTAAACCTAAAAACATATAGCTCGACTTAGCTGACCGCGAAATGAATAAAATTGTACTCATGAAACTTAGCTGGTCGTAGATACTAATAGCGGCGAGTTCAAGGCTCTATTGATCCAGAAACAAGGAGCAAGGTTGGACAAGTTTTCTTCCTTGCTTAATTATGACCCATTAAAAATTATCATAGACAATTTTTTACCGAGAAATAGTCTTATTTGTCGCGATATGAGTAATGAAGTTTCGTGTGCCGTAATCATTTAACGGTGCGTGGGTTCCCATACTATGATCATTTCGCCACTCTGTAGAACAGTCCTGGAGCGTGGGGGAATGCAACTACGTAGTTTGGTACTGTTTTAATCACATAGGCTTCACGTGGAGGAATGACACTACTCACTCACTATGGCTTTCCTCCTCTTCTGACAGTAGTGTGTCAAACAGTAGGACGAAAAAGAGTTGATGATGACAATAAATTTATTGAAATATAATATAACGTGTCATACTATAAAACAACCCAAAATATACTACCGTGCGACGTTTAAATGAATTCGGCGAGCAGTCCGGCCGCTGGTGGAAAGTTCAAGGCTCTATTGATCGACGGCGCGGGTGCAAGGTTGACTGAAGCTATTATCAAAGATTATTTTCAGCTTTTCGCGCGACGACATCGTAAACACGTTTTTTTAAAGCACGCGTATACTTTTATTTTTGGAACACTTGCAACTTTTTAGTAACAAAAAAGGATTGATAGTATTCTTGGTAATAAAGTTGAAATTGGTACATTTATATGAATATTATTTTATCCAATACTTTTAAGTTAAATGTTATTATTATATATCACTACGCCGGGTCCCTTACGGGGTGTTTCATCTTTCAGATCGGACATGCACCTTCTACATTCGTCACTTTATAAGCTCGTTTGAATATTCATTATAAGTTTTTATAAATTGTAAGAATCAAAATAATGTAATCCAATTACAAGAGCTTTTTATCAGAAACAACTGAAACGCCTATCAGAAAATTCGGTCCTTCACGCGATGCGGAAGAAAAACTAATCATAATTCTGCTTAGGCAGAGAAATAGGGATGACAAAATACGATGCGGGGGGAAGGGGGGGAATGCCCATAGTCACCACGCTGGCAAGCGGGTTGGTGACGGCAGTGTGATGTCGGATCTTTGTCAATTAGAGAGAACGCTGCTGCCCATTGTCTCAGGTTCCCAATGGAAAAAAGGGCCTGCGTCAGAGCCTCGTCCGCTGATCAGATTGTAATAAAACAGTCGGAGTGGGATAAAATATTAGTTTACTGGCTGCATGTAGTAAAATGAGAGGTAACGTTTTTATTCTAGAAGTCGTTAAAGTGGAGATAAACTGGACTTAACCTCGTCCTGGTCGCCTAGATACCTCACGGTAGGGCTGACAACCTATTAGCCGAGTTTAATTAATCACTAATAAGTGTAAATAATTTCAAATTTAGTAATATCTTCGCTGCTCTCTGCCTACTCCATAAGAAATCTGGCGTGATGTGATACCATAACTTCAATCTATGTATCATGTAAGCTATTTTTTATATGATGTAAGCAATATTCTGAATCAATATAAAAATGGCATAAAATATTCGTAGGGCAGGTCTGTAAGGACAGACATATTTAGCGTTTTATGTTCTCTGCCTACTCCGTAAGCGAACTAGCGTGTAGATATATATATATGTATGCATAAAGTTTACACAAACGTATGTATATGGGTGGGAGAAGGGTTGGGGGGTGCAACGTGAGAAATTTTCCGCGATCTCTGCAATCGGCGAGAGTTCAAGAAGGACCTCGTAGACTTCTGAAGCTAGTACATTAAGCTGGTATACTTATATTTAATCACTATGCGTAGATTTTATCTGACCGAACCGTTGAAATTGTGGTTAGTGAATTTGACTGCTGAGCCTGGGTTCGATTCTCAACCAGAATAAATATTTATTTGCTAACCAAATAATTATTTGGTAACCTCAAGCATTTGTCCTGTCTAGGTGTACAAAAGTACGTACATAAGAATATATTTATATAGGTTCATTATCAGCTGATTGGTTACCATAACATGAGCTAGCTGCCTTGATGTTTAGTTTGGGATTAAATAAAGATATTATTGTCATCATTAATATTATTGTAAGATCCATCAGCCCTAGCGACACTCGTGGTACGCGTCCCGTATTTCTCGTACCGGCGCGCGGCGACGTATCTCCGCCGTATAGCGCTTGCATTGCTCTCATATGACTCACTAGACGGGGTGGAATTTTTCTGCGAAACCTAAACTAACATGACCGTAAAGTAACCGTAACTCGTTCATCGCTCCGTGGCAATCAATGGCTTAAATATGGAACATAATATATAGAAAATACTCAAATGGATGATGAGCAAATGATTGTTCTAAATTCAGTTGTGCTAGACTGTACGTATTAAAATACTAGATGGAGTGACGATATACGCAGTGACTGGCAGTGATTGAATGCAAAGAACTGAAGATCGAGCTCAGAGGCGTGCTATTGTAGAGGCCTATTAGCAGCTGTAGACGATGACAGGCTGATGATGATGATGATGCAAATGATGAACAAATGAATCTTCTAAAGTCACATGAGTTAGACTACGGGTACTTAAAAATCAGTAGTATTGTCATCGCTATTATAGTTACGCTATTTCCTATACGGGATTAACAGGGTTTAAAAATATGTAATAATAATTGTTCTTATATACCTAAATTCGTATTTTTTTTACGTATTACGGTATGAAATTTGTATTTAATTGTTAGTGAGGACTATTGTAAACGTAAATTAGCTTTAATGTATACCGAAAAATATTGGGAAAGCAATTTCTCATATCGCTTTAATAAATATTTCATACCAATATTTTTTTTTCAACAATATTAATCACTTCACCTGGTATTATAATTTGTATATCAGTTTATTTGATATTAATACGACATTTTGTATACAATAATAAATCTATTTCTGTAAGCATTTAACCGATAAGACTAAGCACGTGGGGTATAATAGGAAATTATGCAAAGCAGTGAGATCCAGAGCTCTCCCTTATCGGTGGTACATTGTCTGCATCTCACTTGCGGCCTTATTTCATTAATGGAAGGCTTTAGAGCCTCGCCGTTGAGTGTAGAGTCTTATAGAGCGTGAGAGTGTACTCTGATATCGTTAGTTCATAGCGATTCGTGAATATGAAGCGATATGTATCGCTTGATCGTATCGCCACTAGTGTCATTGGTTCTTGTCTACTTAAAACTAACGGTCTTTAAATTCATTAGGATATGAATGTCAATCTAGACACGACCGATTTTTTACGCTTCCCCGTTATAATTTTTATTTATTGTCCATTTATTATTATTACTATTTCATGACGTCAGGTCCTTTACGTGGTACACAGAAAGTCCTGGGCCTCCAATATCTTTATTCATACAGATCTGTCGTATTTCTTCTACATTTATTACTCGTTTCACACTTTGTATTTATTTACTTTACATTATTTTGCATGGTGGATAGATCAGTTAACAATTAAATCTAAAAAAGGTGAGGATTTAATTTAATGAAATAAATGACTTTTAACTATGAAAATAGTAAAAAATTATCGACCCATTTATCATTACCACTGTTTGAATATGAGTCTCCTCTCACAT
>DWEE01001275.1:0-13771 GCA_018245755.1 Parelbella macleannani
ATATAACATCACACCTGTGATGCCCGGCAGAAGAGTGTAGTATACTCCCACGTTTCATCAGTTACGTTTACGTCCCATGGAATAGGTGGTGAGCCTATTGCAATACGTCGGACGTACCCGACCCGGGATTTGAATCCAGGACTTCCGGATCGGTAGTCTCGCTAGCAACCACTTGACCAACAAGGCAGTCTATATGTATTAGTATATAGTCTAAATTTTAATTATTTTACAGGTTATTTGATATAAAGGCCATTTTCCGAGTTAAACCAATTTATAAGATACACAAAGCAACGTCTTTTTATTCGTAAGCGCAAGAAAATGTACAAGACCATTCTTGAATCGAGGGTGGAAGATACGGCTTAGGGTACTTCATCTTCGAGTAAAATATCCCACAGCAGGTATATTTTCGGAAATTATTTTTGGAAGTTTGCTCAAGGATTAATCAGTGAAAGGAAAATTTGTTTACTGCCGATAGGAAAATATTAAGAAGAAATTGTTTTATAGTGGATTTAGTTCCAATTTATTTTGTATATTATTAAAGGATACAGATATTTAATTCCAGTGCCTGAAGCATAATCCACTCAAAGTACTAAGTCTAGTACGAGTAAGATATTGTTAGATGGGATTAAAGTACCTAAAAACCGACAATTCTTGAAGCGTTGAAGTACCTACATAAGGATACAAACGCAGCGGACTTAGAACGATTTTTAGCAGTAGTTTTAGCCGTGTTTAGAATTAAAAACTTAGTTGATTGCTCTACAAATTGAAATTTGGTATAAGTCATAATGAATATTAAAATTGACATTCCTAATTCAGTCTCCAACATTAAATATGAACGACCTCTTTAAACACAATAGACAGTGACTGCATATCAAAATTATTAACCCAACTCGCATACCTACATATGTTTTATTTTTAATTTAATCATTAACTGAACCTAATATTTTATTCTTCAAGTGATTTCATAGTAATAAAAAAAACAACTCTGTTATATTTGATAAGTCGTACATACATTCCGAAAAAAGCTTGTAAGAATTTTAATTGTAAATTATGAAGACCCGATAAATTCCCGGAATTTTTATTTCCCAAACGAAACATTGCTACAGCATTAAAACGGAATAGTTCACTTCAATTTTCTACTTTATATAATTACCGACATTTTCCTGGCTGTGCTCACGCCAAGTAAGAATTTCCGGATGTAGGAATTCCGAAATCTCTAACCAACTAATGTTTTCCAACAAAGTTATGTTCTCCGTTGTAAATTATTATATATGACCTTATAACTTAGGTAATAAGGTCCGAATTATTATTGACATGTAGATTATAAGCTTGTCAAGTATTCAGGAATTGCTTCTCGGCAGTCAACAAACGGAGGCATAGACAAATGTTACTGTTATAGATATTGCTCGTTGTCTTTGCCGTTTGTAATAGCTGGCAACACTTTACTTGGTGCCTTGGCGGCAAGAACGTTAAATATTTTACGACGGCAATATTTATCATTCCCCTTGATCTGATTTTCCTTTCTTTTATACTTGTGATTCGCAGGCCGAAAATTCGCGTTCCCGGTTCATAAAGTTATGAGATATCGTTTTGTACATTTAATAAAAAACATTTTGTCAACAATTCTAATACGATTTATGGTTTATTTGCATTAAAATAATATTGTAGCAAACAGTGTTTTAATACTTAACATAAAAAAAATAATGGAACGTTGATTTCGAACCGTCAAAATGCAACGAGTTTTAGCCCAGGAGAAGAAATAAAAAAAAATATCTCATTTAAAATACGACAGTAAATTTTCACAGTGCTTTTTATTACTCACGGTATTATAAAAATTATACTTAAACATATCCATTAAATAAATCATTATAATTATTTCAGGGCCGTTCTATAAAAAATAATTTCTTCAAGGACGACATGACAGCTTGCGTTGATGGCCTGCTTAATGACGAGGCATCAGTCGCAGGAATCCTCAATGTCGGAATATTTCGCCATTACTTTAAATAACAGCTCACAGGCGTCATTTGCAACACATTTTTGCCGTAGATTTTGATGGTGCCATTACGTTAGGGTAAGCGGTCCGGTCGTTGTCCATCTGAAGGCTGATTACATAAACGCGACTAGGGCGACTAAGTCGGAATATTTTCTAAAGAGAACGCATCGAATGTATTGTAAGTCTATCTGCAAAGTACGATTATTATCTATATTATGTAAATAATAATGTAGATGTCTTTAAAAAAGAAAAAGTGTTTTGCTGCACTTAATTAATGGTTTCTCTTTTTAACCCGAAACATATTATATCGAAAAAAATTGAAAGAACGAGACAGATTTGAATACAGGCTCAACAACTAAAACCCTGATAATGGGCATTTATAAATGTATAAAAGAAATGCATAGGAAAAGAGACACACAAGCGATTAAATACATTACACATATTGAATTAAATTAGTCACAGAATACTGGCTCGCGACAATCGCAATACAGGTTGACGCGAAACAATCGCGTATTTGTCTCTCATCTGAAAGCAGTCGATAGCTGTCGTTCGATTTAATTTAGCGCAGCCGCCGGTTGCCCTAGCCCCGGTTAATTTGGAAATAATTATTGCCTACCCCTCTCCCCTAGCGGACGAACGAAAAAACCGACGAATGATGCAACATCTCCTAATGTCTTCTTGATGGAATGTTTAGATGTACGCGTATCACATGTCCATCTCTATTTTCTTATATTCGTATAAAGGACAAATGTATTTCATATACCTTCATTTATTAGAGTATTACTTAACATATATGTTAGAATTATGTTAAACTTTAAAAAAAAACTAAAAAATGGTAATCCGGAATAGCCATGTTAGGTAATCAAATTCAATTCAGCAGCAACTCATATTAACAAATGCATAGGTGTGTACGTTCGTGCATATTTGTAGGTTCGTGTATGTTTAGTAGAATTTAGTTAGCTACAAGCTTTAGCTATATGCATATACTCGTACTTTATATGTGTGAATATGGGGGATCATCCTCAACATCTTGACCAAGGGGCCATAGTCGGAAAGCATGGTTGTAAAGTATGGATGGCAGGTATGGTTGGAAGGCATGGTCGGAAGGCATGATTGGAAGTCTTTGAGAATATTACGGAGAATTCAGACATTTCAGATTTACTCGCAGCGTTTTTCCTCACCGTTATGACGCGTCGTATTTTATCATAAAATATAAACGTAACTTCCTAATATTACAGTTGCGTGCCAGAGATTCGAACACCAAAAATGCGAGCATATATGAGATATTTACACTCATATAAAAATGTAACTATCTATAAAATACACACAACAGCAAAGTGATTTGATTTGTAATAATGTGGTGTAATAGATTACTTATAAGACTGCTGATATAACGATATCGGCCGTCCTCTTAACTATGAATTCCATTATTACTAACTAAAGGTGTTTTTAAACGAGTAACATTAACTAACCTGAACGATGTTGATACTACTCAACGGTCCTGTTAGAGGTCCGCAGCAGCTAATTCTAAATAGTGTTTGCTGAGTTGCTACGTTAACTTGACATTAGAAAAGGTTTTCGAAGCGAATGCCCATTAATAATGTCATTCGAAGAGTTTTAGGTAATTCAATTTTGAATAGGGGCATTATAGCTTGACATACTAAAATGTGTTACTCTACACCACGGTTTAGTGACTAAACCGATCTTGAAAGTTTTTAAACTGTAGTAAGGGTATAATCAATTTCTAACGAACACAATTGGGCCTGTCACTTTAAAGTGTTTTTTTTTGTTTTAGATACTATAATCAAAACAAAACCATCAACTGGCACCCATCCTAAGCCAGTACCTATTCACACTTTAGTGGTATAAATTTCTGTCCCAATAATGTTTCTAGAAAATACTACAATCCTATAAATTTTGATGGTAGCTACTAAAAATATAAATATATATTTTGACCCCGAAATTACTCGCGAATTGTTGAATAAAAATTGTCTATGTAGCTCCCCTTTAATATAACACGGGTTAACATGTTACAGATTCATGTGAAGATTGATATGAAATCAAACAAACAATACGTACAGACAGGCGATGAATCTTATGTTTTAATAAAAGGGCAGGATTTTGATCTCTTTACGACTTAGTAGTTAAGTAGCTAGTTAAGTTGAGACTACATTAATGTCATATAGACGCAGTCGAACAATTATTAGTAAAGTAAAAGTTACACAAATTGTAAACTAATATATCGTCCATGTAATTGGGTTATATTGCCATGCCATGTTCTGCCTCGGTTACTTAACGCTGGGAGGTACAAATTCTAATTAAAGCAATAGTAATTTTAAAATTTACAAAAACTATGCACATCCGTCAATAAATTGTAGGACATCAACGTCATCAACCCTTCTTTAAAGGTGGACTAGCAGATTCAAAATATTTAATGCCGCTCCTTCATACTAGCAAACAACAATATTTACCATAATTAATACAAAAAAAATACCACCAACTAAACTCACCACTTACTAATACACGTTTAAAATCAAACCACTTGCACTGCTGGACGGCGCGAACGGAACAAGTAACCATCGATTCTCATACAGCCTATCCCATATAAACATTGACAAAAGCTATAGAGTACGCCGTATGACTACAGCGCATTCATGACTAGATTGACTCGCCGCTATTGTTTGTGGAGTTCGCCTGCAATCACTCAAAAGTACTGTTTCGTATAGATACCTACTCGTAGATACATGTATATTAGTGTAAACTATGCAGTGCTATCGATATGGTTTTATTTTGTACGGTTTTATTAGGTGTTGACTTTGTGATTTGAATAAACATAACTCATTATGTAACTATTGAATATTATTATTAGTATACCACCACGCCAGGACCCCAACGGTAGACGGAGATCACAATTAAATACTGAAGTAAGAAATTTGCTGTAGTAAATTTTTTTGTCCTTACATACTGTGTATATTTAGTTATATTTGCGTTTCTATTAAATGCTTAGTTATAATAATAATTACAGGTTAATGAACTACACTCAAAAATGATAAATTACTCCCAATTAAATCTTTGGTATAATATATTTTGCTGGCTGTATTTTTATTTTATTAAAATTCTCTTACCAAGCATCAATAAATGAAAACAGTATTATCATCTAATTAAAATCGTATAGGCACGTACTATCTATATTTAAAATTGATAACTATGATAATATCGATATGTGATACTGTAAACACTATTCACTAGAAGCTACCCCTGCCTCCAGAAAGGGGTGGCTGTAAGAACTAAAAGCACAGCCACAAAAGGCCTTCGCCACAATGTCTGCAACACAAAGAAGAGACGGGAATTTAGGTCTCGTTTTCAGTGTAGGTTTTCGACGCTGTTTCAGATATGAAATTGTGGGGAATGAACAATAAACATTGTAATCGACCACAAACTAAAAACTAAGGATATGTATTTAGAAAGAAAAAACTAAACGTATCTAAATTGAAACGTTTCTGACGGATTCTTGGGTAAATAAAATTAATGTTATTTAAACTAGTTATTTAAATTAGTTAAACTGTAAAGTAATGATTTAAAATGGTTTAAGGGAAGATTTGTGATCTAACCCTGTAATCTCTGATCCGTAGCCAGTTCCTTGAATCAACGCTACCGTCTTGAAAGGACCCGCACCAGACGGTCTGCGCCTAATAGTCCATTGGACTGTCAGATTTATTAGATTGCTAGCCCATTTCACACTCAGACCAATTGAATTCGAACAATGCTGTGTTGAGACTAAGTCCTATGCAATTACTGCTTGTCTAGCTGTGAATGTACGTATACCTATTACTATTTGTAGAAGAATTTTATTTTAATTTGAAATAAGAATTTAAATTTAGAAAACAATATTTGATTAATGTGTAATGTATATACACGAGTAATATTTAGATTTTTGTCCACCCAAATTGATATTATTTATTCTTCCATCTAAATCAAAACTAGAAGAACTATTTTTTAAAGTTCTACTACCCTTTCAATCAAACTGTAGAGAATTTACACGAGACGTGATGTATAGGTACTCTCATATGTAAAAAGATTTCAATTTCGTACTTAGATCAATAGAATCAACGGCTCGCAGTGAACGGTTTCTATGTAATTATATCCTCGTTACGCACTCTGGTGTTGGAACAAATGAACGAGAATTAATACGACGTAATGGTGAATAAATGTATCGACAAAATTAATACAATACAATATTCTTTATTACACGCCAAGATCATGCAATAGAGACAGCACAAATTTTCGACGGTACATAAAAGGTACATACCTACTCGTAAATCACTGTTTATTTTAATATTTTTCTGTGCGTACTTTATACAATATACATATAAATGCGTTGTCCACTAAATCGCCACACTTAGATATACTATATTCGTTATAGTTATATATGTATATAGTTCGCAGAAACTCCAGGGTGATTTTTTAAAAACGCTTACATTAGATAAATAAAAAACGCTTCGTTACGCGGCTCAAGCTGACACGACTCATTCTCCGCCTTTTAATTTATCACTCTCAGCGCTGGATCGCTAAAAGTTCCACATCCGAGGGCGGGGACCTTTGCGAGTGTCTTTTGGGAAATTCGCGCTAAAGTTACGCCCTAAATATTTTAATAAACTCGTATTAAAGCCGTAAAAAACACTTTGCTCTCCCGTTTTTTACTCTCGTCGCCCCACGCACAATTTTACCACAATTTTTGAGTATACCCCGTGGCCGTGGTCCGTAAAGGGAGTAAAACAATGCTTTGTAGAGACCATCTATTTCATTATTCATAATGCTTTGTTCGGCACTCGGGTTTCTGTTTTGGACACCTTCTGTTGTTTTTGACGGCTCGGGTCACTCTGAAACACTTGCGTGTACTCCTATAAATTATGTTTGAGGCCTAATGGGAAATACATTACCATGTTATCGACTTGCCCTTTTCTTTGAAACGAAGTGATAAAGGTTTGAAAACGATAAAATATATATGTATGTAGGTATGTATATTGAATGTAATATTCGTTGCATCGTTTAATATTTATTATCGGGTTCTTAGTGGTTTAAGTTTCAAAGAATTCAGATATATGTCCAACGATCGAACAGAATCAGATTGGCTTGACAAAACTTTTCCTAATTAATTAACAATACAAGTTACCAAAATTGTTATTTTCTAATAACAAACTGAACGTATACACGAGACTAATTAAAAATATACCAATTAATTTATAAACAGCTGGGGAAAAAACATCCTCCTGCGTAGTCGAAAATTTTTGAGTGTTCTAGGAAATGTTTTACGGCGAATTTAAATAAATCCATGCTTCAAAAATGTACGAGAACATAAAACGAAGGGAGGGAGATCCAGCGATCCAGTTTAACTTACGTGTGATATATATTATACGTTTATGATAATCCCGTGCTGGTTGCATAATGCGATGGTGTTGGGACGACTTGGGTGAATTTTTATATGAAAATCTGTGTAGTGGATGTACTTTATGCGAACTGACAAAGGTGTAAACCTGCTAGCTGCCGGTGAGATATTGTTTTGGGCGCGAAATAGAATATTTTAGCGACAATATATTTTACGTTCAATATTTTCCACGGCAGTATATTTTTGTTCTTTGGCTAATAACGAATTTTTAATATACAAAACCACTAAAATATGCCACAATACTAACGAAACACTGAACTAAAAAGCAATAAAATATAAAGCAATTTCGTATATCTTATCGTATGGTAACTATTCCGTATTCATTTTAATAAAATAAAATTTTAATTCAATAATAAATTTTAAAAATGGAATGCGACAGAATGGTTTCGTGGCTGTCAATGTAGATACCCGCGAGTACAGTGATTTGTAGGCGATACAACGCTACGGGTAATTTAAGCGTAGCGCTGGCTATTGACGAGAAAATTGATGTTTTGTTCACGGACGTGGATGGAGTCCATATCAACAATGAAAACCCTAAATCATGTCTAGCGCGCTAGCTGCTATATTTTTATGGTCTATTGTTTCAGATATACCGACATACTACTGTTTACTATATACTGTGTACTATTTCAGCTGTTACGTATTTTGTATAAATTTTTTGTACTGTCGAAAAGAAAGGTTACAAAACAAAAAAAAAATTAAAATTAAAAAATGTCATATTAATTTCTGTGATCATAAGTTTCTTTGGTATACTCAAGTCATTAATCACGAAGTGATAATCCTTACTTCCTAACTAATATTATAAATGCGAAAGTCACTCTGTCCGTCTGTTAGGCTTTCACGTCCAAATCACTAGGTCGATAGTGATGAAATTTCGTATGGAGCTAGTTTGAAACCTGGGGAAAAAAAAAAGGCTACTTTATTTTTCAAAAAGCAACACCTACGGTGATGAAGTGAAGGTGGTAATACTATGTGAAATTACGAGTACATATGCGTTTGCGGCCAAACTACTGGGCTGATTGTAAGAATTTTTTTTAATGATTCATTAATTTGTATTGTGATATCGACTATTAGGCGAGAGAAGCCACGAGCAAAAACTAGTTTTATTATATGTTGGTGTAAGTAAAAACGCTCACAATTCTTCGGTACTTTTCTAACAAAACATATTGTAAGTTTGCAATAGTCGAGTAGCTGTATGGAATAATATAAATGAAAATGTAATTTTAGAAACGTGCGGAATAGAAATTGAAAGGATTGGTAATAATTGAATTTCAGTAACCGTGTGGTATGCCTAGTCCTATATGAAGGGCGGCAGCAGGGGTACAATCTTCTTTTTATTGTACAGGGATGTTTGAAATAGGAAAAAGTACTGACCACAGGGACATACGTTGTTTTGCACGGTTCGTTTGTTCCAGTCGTTGGTATGAAATGGCTAGTCAATCCCAGGCCAAAAAAAGAAGTGCGTGTTTTAAAAATCACTGATAAATACCTAATATAATACATAGTTTAAGAAATCGGATTTACTCGTGCGTACATACATATGTACTCGTATGTTCAGTCAACCGTTAACATATTTTGAAAATTTTATTCGAAGTTTTTGATGACAATTTTATAATTAAAACCTACCTATTTTTGTAACGACAGGCGAAAGTAAGAAATCATTTACCTATACTAGCTCTCATAAACCAATTCCACTAGGAGTAAATAAAAATTGGGCCCTTGATTTTTTGTAACTAAATTTATGCTTATTATTACATAACTCTTAAATTTTTCGTTCGTTTTAAACCTCTTACTAAACAAACTATAAGCATTTTTAAGATTAATATATCACTTACTATAAAGATGAAAGAAAACATCAACCTGCAATCGGACCGTACAGCGAATCTCATTAGGCCTTACCTACCGATTCTGAGAGGGATTCGTGTCCAACAGTTAAACAATGAAAGAGTTGATGATGATATTGAAAATATATCCGTCATACTTTTGTATGACTTTCCTTTCTGTATAATTTCTTTAGCTAATTTGATATTACAGACCAATTATCTCTACCATGAGAGACATAATGGAGTCGAGTTTTAGTGTGAAAGGGTCGCTTTCAGTCAGACACGCGGATAATTCAATTTGTTCAAGCAAGGGTTGCTGTGCTTTTAATGTTATTTCACTCCCTATAATACAACGTTAATGAAAATTTACGTTCACTTACAATATAATCCTATATTTACGGTTTAATAAACATTATAGCATGTAGAAAAAAACATAAGTATTTTTTTGCGATTTCCACCCTTTTTACGTTGCAATACTAGGTATAGGCCCCTCTCGCACCTAAGACCTGGAGTATACACTACCACGCCACCAGTACATATTAAAGGAGAACCGGCTGAGTTACTTAACTTTACAAATCGTTACCAATCTTTGACAGCTTCTGTGTCTGACGCATTTCTTTTAATTTGCAATCAATATATCACATACTGTCAAATATGTTCTGACATTTGTCTGGTACACGTTATATCATGACACTATAAACTGCCTATTCACATAAATTAATTAAAATAAGTATTTTATAATTACCTGCCTGATGCTTTTATGTACAGAGAAGAAAACATAAAAAATATTGAAGACAAAAATATGTTTAGCTAATCTTCGAACTTCGCTAAATGTTGGAATTAAATAACTTTACACTCAATTACGATACTATAATATTTTTTTCACGGTAACAACCAAGTGTTTAAAACGTAAAACTATAGAAATTTGCGAAATCTATCCAGTAGTTTATCCGTTACGCTTGCACAATGGCAGAAGCCTATTATTTCATATATAGATCATTATTCAAAATGGTAAATATGCTCATAAACAAACATAATATTATAATATTGATGTTAGATTCAATAAATTGGTATCGTCTTCCACAAAGGATAAACATAACCTTATTAGGGCTGTCGCTGACAAACATTAACATTGTATTACAAGCTATAATCCAAACTCTAAGTGTAATATCTCCAGTATCATGATACTTATAAACATCATATGCTAACTATTGGTAAATTGTTGTAAACCGATTCGGTTTTATGACTGCCAGAAGGTGTGGCATATAATGTTATTTGCAACTTGTGTTATATCGATCGACTTGGGTTATATCGATGTATTATTTATACCTAATTGGATACTATTAAATAAATAATTAACTTGAATTCAGTAAGCATGACACATTGTGCAGTAAAATATAATAATTTAATTTAATATGAATAATGAAAATAACATAAAACAGATTTAAACAAATATGTATAAACTTCTATAATGAACACGTTGTTGAAACAACAGTCGAACTTTAAAAGTAGTTAAATAGATTGTTAATCTCCAATTTGACAATAAAGTGCCAACTGAATCTTTGGGAAATTGTTTCACACTATCCATATAACACGCTTACCTGGCTCTCTCGTCGCAAATTTCGGTCAGCATTTCCTCCAAGTCCGTGGAAAGCGTGTTCAGCAACTGCAAATGATACAATTTAATTAAAACCTACCTATGTTTGTTACGGACAATACTAAAATAAACCCTACATCTAGTTAACTGATTTGTAGTCCGACATCTCAGTAGGTAGTCGGCTACTGAGAACTAGTTGCATTAAGACTTTAATTCACGACAGAATATCTTATTTTATTTATTTGGCAATAGGTTAGACCTGTAAGGATAGATGTGATGGATATAAATAAATAAATAAATAAAATAAAAAATCTTGAATAATGATAGCAAAATCTCAGTTGTCATTCACATCTCTGACGCATGGTGAATAGTACTATTCCATGGAAATATTCATGCATGCGTCGCTTATTTCTTGCATGTCCCGTTTGATTAATGCACGAATAAAAGAATCCATATTTGCATAACATCCAATACGAGTGGGAAATTCTCAATAATTGTACGTAATCCACATTATCCAGACGTCCACTGGTTCGATTTCCTATTCACCCCCGAGCACATATTGGAACGTTGTACGGAAATGAGTTAAACGTTGTTCACCGCGGCCGGAGGTTTAGCTATTTGATTGGGTGACACACGGTCTGAACGGATGTCAATATTTTTATTATATTCAATATTTTTATTATTAAGGTATTTCATTGAAATTAATGAAAAGAGCAAATTTCAGGCTCTACTTTTGTTCAAATAATAATAAAGGTATTCATACATTCCTTATTGAATAATGTAATACGTTTGTTTTATATTGATTTAAACACGGGATACTACACAAACCTAATAAGTCGTCATTAAAATACTCCATATAACTGCATTGCTATCCGAATAACCTACCCGTGTGAAGTCCGATGAATTATTTGCTTAGCTCCCAGACGGGCGGCGCGGTGGTGTAAAAAGTTCCTCAAATAAAATCTCTCGAAAGCTCGGCACGCTTCGAGTTATGCTGACTGCGGTGTTTATTGGCGTACCAGCCCTCTATGTCAACTAGTGGCTCTGGTCTTGAGGCTTGTGTTTTAGAAATCAAACAATACAACTATTACAAATATAAATAGTAAATCTATCTACAATCAAAAAAAATTGTTGAAACATTTTTAATTATGTTATGTCCGCCCATGTAGGTATGAATAACACTAATTTGCTTTTGCTAAAAACAGACGTCTACAAATAAACTTTCTGAAGAGTTTATCTTGGAGTCAGAATAAGAAGTCAGATATTGGTCTTTTGGGATAAAAAATCAGATATGCTGGTAGGTAATGATTCTAAAGTATTTTTTAAATATAAATTATGACTCTTCAGTTAGAAGTTTATTTTTGAAATGTAATTCGTAATTAACAAGGGATCATCCCAGATTAAAGATATTCAGGATCATATTGCAGGCTTTATACGTACTATCACCCTCATCATGACGTCAGCCTCTTCTGTTCCACTACTGAACATAGACACCGCCTTAGATAGGACACAACAGTCGGACCTCCCCAATTCTTATTATATCTCATTACATTACACTATTAAATATATACTATTCTTCTACAAGTAATACTGATTTATTCTAAGAGGAAAAATTACTTTGTAAAACAAAAGTGCTGGAATCAATTTATATCCCACCAACAAGTGGTTTCTTTTAGACGAGTGCGCGCGTCGTGTCGACAGTCTTTTGAGAACTTATTAGAATATTTTTTTCATTACCAAGTATACTTACTTGTTGATACTGTAATCTAAAGGAATAGATTATTTATATTATTACACCAGCATACCAGGTCTTTTAAGGGGTAGGCAGAGAGTACCAAGTAACTTGTCTATGCTTGTTTTAAACACAGACATACTTCCTCTTCATTCGTCGCTATTCTCGTACACGATAATTTCATATCACACATCTAATAATAGTACATAATTTCAAATTCTTATCGTACCCCGCTCAAGTGGCCAAAAGTTTTCACGTCAGTTCAACGCCCTCTATTGATGCGCAACGGTTGCTAGGTGACAGAAACAAAACACGACAGTTACAAATTGAATGCGGATGTGCTGTGGAATTTATATTCATGGTTACGGTTAATGTGGTTGCCAGTGCGATAGTATGGAAATTAGTAGTAGAAACACGATTCACAAAAAATTAAAACAAATAGTCATATAGAGGGTAGTTGATGAAGTATGCACTACTTTTGACAAGTTTATTCAAGTTAAATATCAGCTCACAATTAATTATATGAGCGTAGTTATATTTGCCCTACTGTTCAGATTTCAATGTAATTCCGACTCAAGCATATTTCTGTAACTGCTATTATACAAATTGGACTTATATTACCTATTAAAATATGCTAAGTCAAGTTAGTCTTTCCACTATCGGACCCTTGTATATATGTATTGCCCTTGAAGCCCTTCATGAACTCTTAAATAAAACATGTATACAGACATAAAATTGAAACAAAACAAGTAATTAACCAGGTCCTAAATTCGCATATACATTAATACATACATATATACCTAACGTGCCATTGTTCAAAAGTGTTCAGCTAGCGCTACCCTAAGCTTCCCTAATACCCTCCCGGCTTATTATTTCCTTTTGTCGTCTTTTTTACATTCTCTATTTTCACAAAAACTTTCTGCAAAGAATATCTAATATAACCTCTTGGAATCTTGTAATAATTTCATTACTCCGTTATCGTTAGAAAGGCAAACAGAAATTTGACACGCGTGATCTTTAGGCCTTTATTATTAATCTCCAGTCACATTTTTGTATGTGATTCCCGAGAAATAAGTACTTCATAGTAACAGATATTCAGGCAATGCGCGACAATTGTAGATTATATTTTTGCCAATCTCCACTTCGAAGTCCACTATGCGATCTTTGAAGTGAATTCCAG
>DWEE01001276.1:0-13770 GCA_018245755.1 Parelbella macleannani
CTCTAGAATTCATTAGATTACACATACAGATACAGATTACAGATTTGTTAAGATCTCGTTGAGTTCTGTCTAACAAAACAGGACTCTGAATACGGGACTGCCTCACTATTATCGTCCTTTTTATTTTGTTAAAAAAAAAGCAAAACAAATATTCACAAATATTGTACTGAACATTCCGCTCACCTCTTTATTTTTTTTCTATGCACAAAAATCTGAAATAAAAGGACACCTTTTAACAAAAACACATTTCATTCCGAAACGAAACACATATGTATGTAGGTATGTATAAAACGATTCGCTTACATGCGCCCTTAAATACACCGAGTAATATCGGCCGACGATCGTACTAGCTTAGAAAAAACACACACATACACACACGTCAGGAGAGTGAGAGAGTGAGAAAGAGAGGGGGAAGAGAAAAAAGTTTAATTCAAAAGATTTATCGCTCTTTACACGCCAAACGAAGCGACGACGGCGCTGGTGGGGCGGGCGTTTTAAATTGTCGTCTTATAAAATATTCCCTCAGCAACATTACGTCCTAGGTATTATACGTTAAGAACACATATTAGGGCCTTAGCCGCACTGGATGTTGGCTCGCGCGCCATTTGTTCATACCGCGACTGACATATTATATATATACTCTTGCAGAGACGCTGCCGCTGACAGCAGGTGTATATGTATTTTAAAGTACGTACAGTATGTATTAATGCAGTTGGGTTTTTTAAATTTGTACAGTACTTGTACTGAACATTTAAGGAACGTTGAATGTTAGAATTTTATCATTGTAACGTTGCATTATGCCGGTTCCCTTAGGGGTTGGCAGAGACGTAAATGCTAATTATATCTCTCCTTACAGACGAAGAAGTACACCTTGGAGAAGAAGTACACCAGGTACACCAGGTGTACTTCTTCTTCATTCGTCTCTCTCTCCCTCTCCCTCCCCCCCTCCCCTCTCCCCTCTCCCTCTCCCTCCCCTCTCCCTCACCCTCTCCATCCCTCTCCCTCTCTATCCCACTCCCTCCCTCTCTCTCACCCTCTCTCTTTCCCTCTCTCTCTCTGCGTATTGTACCTGTTGCTGTGTATTTTATTGATGCACAAATATCTTATCCATTTTCTTTTCTGTCAAAGGGATGACGCACAATTGCAACGCGAAGCAGCGAAGGAAGCAATTTAAATCACCCTTGCTCGCTCGCTCGTGGCTCGCGGCTCGTGGTTCGTGGCTTGTGGCCCGTGACTCGTGGCCCGTGGCCCATGGCTCGTGGCTCGTGGCGCCCGCGAATGGGAGCTTTGACGTGCTCATTAAATGCGTGAGTTTGAAATAAATGAAGGCCGATACGCGGCTGGGTACACCTTTTCTATATGAGAAAAGTATTTGAGTCATATTTGCACGAGTACGAATCTGCGTAGTAAGTTTGGTTATAGAAAAGTACATTATTATTATTGTTATATATTTTGAATCATACATACATGCCGCCATGCCAGCTCTCTTACGGCGTAGACTGAGAGCACGGAGTGCCAAATATCTAGCTATGCTTCTTCCACATTAATTAAATTTTTCTATATTTTAAACTAGGGCACTTTAATAACTTGCTATAAAATATAAAAAAAAAAACAGAAATAACACTTTTCCATTCCGTTGTACGCATTGTAAGATTTTTTCGTATTCGCACTTAAAATGTTGCTCTATTAGCCGCTTGAAGCCAATAATTATATCGCTGTATCGCTGCAATCGACAAATTCACACGATAATTTGCTAACCCCTATTATAAAAATTTTTTGTTGCGCATAATTATACGTAACAGGTTACATAATAAGTATCAGAGCTCTCTATCTAGCCTCCAATGGTCCTGGCGCGATTATGTAATAATAATAACGTCGTTAATATTACAAACTATGTAGTTTCTATAACAAATAACATAAAAACAGAAGTTTTCTCAATCGTCAGCTACCTCGTTATTGTATTGCACTTATGACATTAGCGAGCTACACGGTTTTGTACGCGACAGTACTTTGCGCGTTGCAATTTTTCCGCCGCGTTGAGCTTACTAAAGCGCTTCTCCTATTATATATACCGATTGATATCTACACTTTTTGCTGTTATAAATTTAATAATTTTACATTATTTTAGTGTTTTTTTAGGTCAATAAATATATTTACTTATAAAGTCGTCTGATATCAAATTAGACAAAAGTAGTGCTATGATTACTAGATGATTTACATACTCGCTATATGAATTTCTTAATACATCCTTATGTACCTACATATATATTTTTACACTCTGACACAAAAGAATCACTAGCGATGATCGCATAAATATTTGTTCGAGATGGGAATCGAACCCAAAATATCTCGCACGGAAGGCATGTTTACTAACCACTACACGACAAATTTTTGATAAATATGTACACACCTGTCATTACTATAATAATTACTAATAGTTTTTATCTATGGTTCAATTGTCAATTACAAGTGCATTAATTAAATTTCATCATCAACTCTTCGACCTTTCGATTCATATTTTCACTTAGAATGAAAAGGTCGATGAATGTTATATACAAATTTAACCCTTAAATTGACAGAGCATCTATACATATGTACATATATATGTATAACATTATACATACGTTAGGATATAGGCCTCCCCTAATCGGCGCCACTCCTCCCGCTGTCTTCTACAGGTCGTCAGACCATCTGACAATTTATCGCGAATTAGGGGAGGTCTATGTCCAGCAGTGGACATCAAGAGGCTGACAACGGTGATGATGCTGATTCATGCATTTAACCTTTCAATTATCGTATCTTTTGCTGGTCAAATTTTGTACGTATAATGCATGTACCTACAATAAACATAGACACAATAAAAAAAATCAATAACATTCCAACCCTCAACGCAGTTAAAACGTCAAAAATTGACAAACATTTTAAAGACTAGAAACAGCGTGAAGTCAAAATTGCCAATTTGTCACGTAAAATTGGCGAAACACTGATGGTTTTTTTAATAGTTTCAGTAGTTTCAAGTCGGTCGAAAAGCTAATAAGAAATAACGAAAAAAAAATATTAAATCAGTCAATTAATTGATACTCGATCGAACATTGCGTGTTTCGCGATCATTTATTACGTGTGATTACGATTTTCTTACATCCAGTCGCAAGGTGTTAACGAGTCGAGTTCGTCATTAGCCAATTAAACGTCCGTATAATGAAACGATCATTATCGTATTGTGATCATTAATTATTACTTTTTTATTAAATTATTTGTTTGCTTCGTCGCTTGTTTTTTTGCTTGCTTTTTTCTTAACACCATTGAGTGGTATGAAATGCCGGTTTTATTGGTTTTGATAAAATCATATTGTAAATATTGTATTGGTTTGATTGACGTTCATAATCAAAATAGGTACCTACAGCGAGCCTGTTCGCTAAGTTTCACTTTAAAAATCCTGAAGTCATTTCATCAATTAAAATCCTACATACATTTATCAGTTTCGCATCTCTGTTCTATCCTGTTCGCATCTAATTAGTCTTTTATTAACAAGTGAACTTAAAATTTAAAAATTACCTTAAAAACCCACGTGATAACGGAGTGGCGATCGTGTCGCTGAGATAACGCGAAGTTAATTACCGCCATACACTCCGCCATTACGCGACTCGGCTGCGAAAAGGGCGTGAATGGCCAGCCTTATTTTAGCCTACGCTATGGTGTTGTTATAGCTTGTTTGTTTAATCTATGGGGTATATTTTGCTAATAGGTTATTATTACGATCAGGAAGTTATTAGAGCCATTCACATAACTGAATAATGTTGATACTATGTAATGTATTGTTGGTGTTTTAAATAGTTGCCACTGGTTCTGTGATTAGCGAACTTGACTGTTGAGTCAGGGTAGTCTATTCGAGTCCCTGGTCAAACATATTTGCTATCGGTTATCAGTCTAATTACTCTAACCCAAGCTCTGCCTAGCTGAAAATCATATGGATATTCGTTTGTTTCATTTAACTATATTATAGCATAGGATTTTTAGTCCTAACGAATTAGACACAGACGACTTCAGCATGCAACGCATGCATTAACGTATCAACGTTCGATTTATTAATTGCAGTCGATTGAATTCTGTGAAAATTCTACTGTTAAATGTTTCCTGATAATTTATACGCATTCATATGATCATTTATTTATGAAGCAACATATGTAATTATACCCTTTGCAAATGTACTAATAAATGATTGAATTACAATTATAGGCGAATACAGCGTATACAATATTGACGTTAGGCATATCAATTATGTAACAATAATTTAAGCTGGATAATTAAACGTTATTATGTACAATCAATATTATAATGTCATAATACATTCACGATTACACTATGCACTGGATTAACTCGCGAAGGTCGCAGCGAAGTGTCAGCAATGAACTCGCCGAAATCAGCGGGGTCTTAAGAAAAAACGTGTGTTAGTAACGCTGGTACATATGTATGTATGTAACGCATATAGGACATTATATGTAGAATTGTAGATCGATCGGAACCTATAAGAACAGCGATATTTGGTACTCGGTAACCTCTGCCTATCCCTTAAGGGACCTGGCGTGATGATAAAATATAATTAATAGATCCATCTAAATTCTCTCACGCACACAAACAATATGTAAATTTTTATAACAAATGAAAAAAAAAATTCTGCGTATTTTACATGTCGCAATGCCGTATTGCGGGAATCCCGCGTCGAGCCTACCCCGCGGGATTCCGCTGAATGGATCACTAACATTAAGCGACCGCGGGATAAATGTTCCCAGTACTAACTTCGAAGGCCGCGTCAGACATCATAATTAACCCAACTGAACTCTGTATAACTCGCTTCTGTTAAAGATTGCGCTAACATTTAATATTTATTTTTATTTATTTATTTATTTGCGTTGTGTCTAAACGTTAAACCTATAAAACAATGTAGGTACATATGTATAAGTTTATTTGATGTTGCCTTGCAATGTAATATTTTTTTTTTATTCGACGAGCCGTTCTGAAGCCGTGACTTAGAATTTTGATATCAAACTTTACAAATAACCAACATTACAAAAATTGTGTGCTTCGTTCAACATTAAATATCACTTGCAATTGCAATGAAAATCTTTGTAAGGATGTGTCTAGACCCGTAAGTTCTCTCAAATATTCTCTAAAATGTTTTAATCATGCCAATCCTTACTGAACCGTAATGAACCAATAAACGGGTTTAATGGCGTGTTTAGATATTTTCGATACCTACATACAACGAGTAATGGACGCACAAGTACATACATACATATATGTATATCTTCACGCCAAGGCCGTTACGGGGTAAGCAGAGAGTACGGAGTATCCTTGCATACCTATACGTCAAGTCTGTTTAGAGTCTGTGGAATAGAGGTATTTGATAAAATCGGTCCTCTCTGCCCACCCTCAGAGAACTAACAGAATATTAATAAATTAATTCTTGTTCTTCTTGTCTTTGAATTTTGTTCTTATTCTGCGATGTTCCTTTCAGGATATCAAGGAATTGTTTAATTTTAAACAAAATTTCACTACACAATATTACACTAGAGACAAAAAGTTCGTCGAGTGTTTGTTCTTTTGCTTGGAAATTAAGTAAGTTCCTACATTTAAGAATATTTTAAACTCGCTTTTATGGATTCTTTGCGGAATTCATTTTAATTTTTAATGTAAATAATTTCATAATGCAAATAAATAAATGTGTCAAGTCTAATTAATAAATTTATTGCTAAAATATTAGGAAATAAAATGCACAAAAATAAATTACTACACAAATTGAATAAATTAGTTGCTTAAAAATAAATAAATAAATTCTTTATTTAGATAAACGAAACCTCTAGTAATATTTGAAACAATTATTTTTATAGAAAATAGTCACAGAGGTGAACCTGAAATAGGTGTGAATAGTAATAATATTGTTGTCATTCATTTGGAGGGAGTCATTGATGCTTTTAATTGGATGACTCACCGACACTTGTTATCACGCATCAGTCGTGAAAATAACACACGTACTAGTTAATAGTGTAGCTCACTATAGGTACTGCTATTTCCTGACTAATTGGTCGTTGAAAAAATTCACGCAAGCAATTATAAACTCACGAGCATATAGAAAACAAATATTTCATTTATTATTTCAAGGTTCTCCAACTCCAAGGAATAGGTAACATATTATATAGAGATTTTAAGTAGAATTCAATAATAATAATAGACTGTCTCGTTGGTCGAGCGGTTGTAAGCGCGACTGCCGATCGAAATGTCCTGGGTTCAAATCCCGGGTCGGGTACTATTGGATATTTTTAATTTAGAATTTCTAGTAGTGTCTCGGAGTCTGTATCTGTACCCAGTGTATGGCAATAGGCTCGCCAACTGGTGAGCCTAAATGTACGGTACTAATAGGTATTCCATGGGACGTAAACGTAACTGGTGAAACTTCAGACTGTACTACACTCCCCTGCCTACCCTTTCGGGGATTAGGGGCGTGATGTTACGTATCCAATAATAATAGACAATATTTACGCTAACTTTGTAATTTGACAAATTTAAGTAGTAATTGCAGGAACATAGATTCAGCTGTGTACTTGTAATATACAAAGACATTACCGTGCATTCTGTGCAGGTGAACCTTAAATAAATAAATAAACTCCGAGTCGGGAAGAACAGCGACGCCGGCACATCGCTGCACAAAGCGGAAGTTGCCAGGAGTTAGTTGTGAGAACAATTTAAAGTTCCAAAGGCACCTTGTTATACTCATTGGCAAACGAAGCGTTAAAACTTACTGGCTCTTATAATACCATTTCATTTTGATTAATTCTCACTTCCTTTCTGTCTAATTCCTTCTCTCTTTATAGTTCTCTGTTTTTTCTCTGTCTTTCTTCTCCATCTATGTTGATCTCCGGCGCTCCTTCATCGGAAGCCTCACACCCATTTCGGGGACTAGATTCTTTAATGATACATTTAAAATAACGAGAAAGGAATATTCGTAGAGTGGCAGCTAATTTGATGAATTGTTAAGCAATAACAGGCTTACATAAATAATGTCGAAGCGAATGACAATAACCGTTATTGCGCGCCATCTCGTGACAAGTGGGCGTTATTGAACGTCGCGCGGCGGATTGGGTCACGGTTGGTGCGCAGGCGCATCTGCCTGTACGTATGACCTACGCGCACAACCGTTTTACGCTCAATGTGGGTCGAGCAATCAGCAATATCGTTGTTGCATTATTTTACTTGGGTAATCTTTCCAACAAATAAATACATTTTGGTTTTTATACGTTTCGTGAGTGTCTGTCTATGTACATGAGATTAACTATGTACGTATATAGGGGTTTTACTGAAGTAATTTTTTTGCAATAACCCGACTGCTCGGGAACTCATGCCAGGTTCTAATTTATTAGCCCCTGTCGTATGAAGTGACAAATGTAAAAGAACCGTCTTACGTCTTGGACATGTACCTACCACGGAAGAGGAGTAATATATATACATACATATGTATGTAACTCACGTTAAGCACTATTGTAAGTCGCATTGTCGTATTTTTGTAGTAATTTGATTGAATAGCGGAATTCGGCGAGAACGATCTTATTTTAATACATGTGTATATAATATGAGGAATTTGGTCGTCTAGCTGGTAAACAAAATGTACTCGTATTTTTGTCCTAGAAGTCTCTACCGGAGGTTCCCCTCTTAAATCTTCTACTTCTAAATGAATTGGTATAAAATCTCATTTAATACCCTACATATAATCTTATATTATACAAAAAGTTAAAATTCTATACTACTGTAAAAAAAGTGTTCATCGGGTATATTATATACATAATTATGTATAATTACTTTCCACAGTGCGTTGTTTGCTCACTTTAACATAGTTTTCTAGGAAAGGGCATCCAGCCCAATCCTTTACTTTTATAATTACTTTAAAGGTTTAACTACAAAAATTTTTTGTCGCTCCATCGAATTATGTAAATTTAGACATTGTTGAAACTGTTTAATTAAAATTATTCTTACCGTCGGGAACGTGAAGTTGACGATTCTCTGTAACTTTGGCCAGCATCATAAAGGGCGAATAGATATTTTAATTAGTATCTGTGACACCTGCCGGGCTCGATGAGCGAGCCTTCATTCAAAATGAATTAGTCAAGTTCAGGGTTATTCAAAGTAACTTGGCACTGGTCTTTCTCTGTTGATATTTTTTCACGATTACGGAATTGGTCTTGGCCTCTTAGCCTCTGTGCATATTTGTTATATTCTATTCAATTTTGATAAGCTATTTTTGCCTATTGGTTATGGTTCATAATTATTTCATTAAATTCAAATATTTCCAATGATAATGATTAGATGGCTTAAATCTTGGCTTTCACGCTAAATGTTTAAGATCAAGGAATTGTAACATTTTATATTACATAATTATCATCAGATGCTAAGAATATGAAATAGGTGGGTACCTACGAATACTTTGAATTGTTTCGCTAAACAGGTTTCCCATAATAATCCGGTAGGTATGAATCTACAGGAATACAAATCCCTGCGTAAGGTATTCCTTAATATATGCAATATGGGTCGTACGAGACAGTTACCTATACTCGGTTAAATATTATTCCGAACATTATTCGGAAGCGTAAAGATTTCATCAAATTTATTGCCCGTATCTCGGGTACGCAGTTTAAGCGTATTGAATTGGTAAGTGCCTAAGGTTACACGTTCAAAATGTAAATTGTATCTTGTTATATGCTTTGTTTCTGTTTGTTACAGGTTCACGCGGCACGTTGGTGCTGAAACGTTTGGCAGATAGAGGTAATGCTTGAAAAGTGTAGCCACGTAAGTACAATAGATGTATGTAGATGTACAGATAGATCGGACAATATTGTAAGTGGTTCCAATTAAATTATCTCGATGTCATGATGTAATAGATGTAAATAACTTTCTAAGTATTACTTACGTCTTCTGATTATTTCTTGGAATGGATATTATATACGTACAATTAATACATTTAACGCTTACAACAAGATAAGTCCTGTTTTCCTAAGCTTAGATTATTTCATTGCAAGTGGTTTTTGTTAATGAAAGACGTAAAAAATTTTTTTTGTTTTCATGCAACAATTTTTTTGTCTTTGCCTTTTCTATGATAACCACTCTCGAAAGCCCTTAGTTGGTGAGAACATTGTAAAAAGTCGCCACAATCGCGTACAAATCGCGTTCGCGCCCGGTCGGTTGAAAAATGGCAACGACGGCCAAGTGCGATAATGCGCCGCGTTAGACGATCCATCAGCTGGGCGCCGGAAACCCCTCGAACAGTCGTACGTCTTGCAAAATAAGTCTATTGTGCTCGAGCACAATACAGTTTTCTTGACCGACTAAGCTAAGCCGGTCAAAAAGCTTAATTATGGTCTTCGTGAATATTTATCCTATAGATATTGTTTTTACATTTTTTGGCATTGTTTATTTGTTTTTCGAATAATTCATTACGACACAGAAACAATGAATGTCATTTATTAGGAGATAGCACCTTAAAATAATCAACGTAATTAAGTCGTTACACGCTCTAGAGAGGACGAGATAGTAGTTACAAAGATTGCAGAAACCCTCTGAAGTGCAGGAAACGTCGCGAAGCACTTTAATCCTACAAGTGCTCGTATTGCCGCTATTGTATTACCTGTAATAGCCAGTAATCCTACCGTGGAAACGTGGAAACAGTAAGCTCCACAATTACAAGCTGCCAATTCAATTGTAAACATCTCGAGCCCTAAGCGTATATAACTCTACAAAGGGAAAGATTGCATCCATCGTCTTTCCAGACCATATCTCAAAATTCATATTTGATAGCACAGTTATGAATCCCGATGGGTTGTAAAGGAAGATCAACCTTGTTATACGGTGATGAGGAATCAGAATTCAGTAGCTCTTAAAAAGGACTGCTCCGACGCAATTACCTTCCCAGTCGCCGGAGGCGGGAATTTGACGAAAAATCACCGGCTATAGCTACTGTGTCTACATATGTAGAGGACGCCCGGCTCGGGAATGTCGTGGCTTCATTATCTGCCCTACAACGTTTTGTCCTGTCGTTCCACTTTTTAAACATGTATTCGTGCTAAGAGATTTTATTGTTGTCGATAGAATGGTAAAGTAATTCAGTGGCTAAGGGAAAGCTTCCTCATTACCCACAGTTTGAAAGAATTTATCGTTTAAATTCAAAGAGAGTAATAATTTACGGTACCAAATTTTCCGCTTTAGCAAAATTAAGCAATTCCTTTGCCTCTACTAGATATTATAGTCTTTTTTTTGTTCACCAGGTTTCAACAGTGAGACATGGGGGCACACATCGGAAATTGGAATTATCAGAAATGAAACAAAGGACTAGAAAAAAGTTATCTACTTTTAGCACTATCTGGGACTTTCGCCAGCCTTAAGGCACAAAGTACCAAAGTCATGTGAATTTTAAATAAATAATTATCTTTTTACTGTCATATCAAAAAAGCATATCTTGAAAAACCATATTGGAGGAATACAAAACCATATCTTATTGATTGATGCTAGTCACCATATTGTGATTATAGATAGTGAAATCTTTATTGCTCAAACTCTTTGTAAAATATATCATCTTGTAGACATATTAGAGTATAATGAAAAATCGATAAGTAGGACGGCGTTCACATCGTCGATGATTTTAAATGGAATGAACATTTAATTTGGAACATTAAGTGATATATTATAGCAAAATGAAATGCTATAGTATGTTCTTCCTGCGAAGGCGGGCATTGATTTTAAAGGCTGTGCTCATTCTGACAGCCATATGGTTTATGGTGGCTTTACTCACAACAAACGGTGCGACCAGAAATGCCATTGCAGGAGGTCAACAGCTTGAATACGAAGATGCAGAAGCGAAACCGTTAAAAATGGCAAAACCAACATCGACAAAGAGGAAAAGCGAATCCTATGGGAACAATTTGTCCGACGGTGAGTGTTTTTAATGCTATACAGCATGCGCTTATGTGGTGTAGGTTAAAGAATTTATGGCTTTTGTACATGTGATTTAACATTCCCTATTCCCCTGTGTATAGAACGCACAGTGTTCTTCTGTTAATTAGTGAAATGTAACAGTGGGACAAGACCACAAATTTTGTACGATCGATTTCATCGGCACTTTTACCTACTTCATTTATCTGAAGCGCAGACTCAAAAACAACTTATGCTAAGGAAAATTTAATTATTTTCCCATTTGGATCCGAACCTAGTTGTAGACGATCTTCATCAACAATTAGCCAGACAACCAGTTTCGGCCAGAACACGCCGCTTTTCAATAGGCAAATGGATTCTTAATTAACAGAAATAATCTTTATAAATTTTATTTAGTGCGCCCCGAGAGCTAATTTATAGCCTGTCAGGCATTTTATGACCTCTCTAAATCATGAGTCCATTAGGCTCTCCTCCCTCACGCGTATTGTTCCGATTCCCTCGGAAACTTGTACCACTCCGATTGTCTTTGAGTCCACGCAATAGAAATGGTAATGAGAACAGACATTACAGTATCCAAGAATGAATTCGAAATGGAGTTTTCTCCGGAGACTTATAACAATGTTTCACTGTTACGCTCAGTTATTACTATATTGTGTATTATATTATATCCACGTTTTTCATATGATTTATTGTAATACGTCTGCATGCGGGCTTTTTGTTTGAATTCAGTTGAGACTAAAGTTGCCAGATGAAATTATGTCGATGTGGATTCCAAGTGTAATATCTGTATTTTATCGTGGAAAGTAAAATTCACTGGCGGTAATCTCATTCATTTGTATATTAATAAAGTGCATACTATTTTATTAATTCATGTTTCTTGTATATTACATTGTTATAACTATAAGTTTCATTAAGATTTGCGTCTCTTCATGTATGTATATATGTACTTACGGATCAGACTTTACATTGAATATGTACCAGGTTTTTTTTTAATTTCCGCTCATTTCACTCCTCGATCTTCTCGTAGAATAATTTAACCATTGATATTATCCTATGCCAATACCGTCAGTATACAGCCAACGTTTAGTACTTTCATGTTCACTTATGCATAAATACTTTTATTCGATCGTTACAGTAATGATCAATAATTTTATGCTAATTGAATATTTTAATTTACATCACAAGCACCGGTCAACGTTAGTCGATGCTTACATTATCTACTTTTAGGTTGCGTTTTAATATTACGTTATATAATGAGACTATGCATGATAACACTTGCGTTTGTCCGTCACACAGCGAGGACCAGAATCAATTGGATCGGTCGGCTTGCGGGACACGAAGGTAATTCTATGCTTACATAATTATGTTTTGTATATTACTCATTGTAAATAGTCTAAGTTTCAAGAGTACGACAAGTCATGGTGATGGTGATATTGGTAAAATTTATTCAATTAATTGAATAATTAAGTTTAACGAAGCAATTTCATTGAATCATTTCTTTTGTAAGTAAAGTGCAATAGGGATTTACTTTTTATTATTTTAATTTGATGATACCTAGACGATAAGAATACATTTATTGTAGTATATGTACATAGATAAGTTACAATTGACTAGCAGGTACTATACTAAGAAATATTACTTTACGTTAGTGATCACCAATTTAGGCATTTTAAAACTAGAACGTTTTTTTCTCTGTAGAACTTGTTTTCTGTTTTAATTTGCGCTTGTCAGTTAGTTTCTAATTTGATCAAGTTACTGTGGAAGTATTTTTTGTGGTATAGATAACGTGTTGTTACTCGTATATGTGTTTCATTACGTTTTTATGTTCCAACGTTATTTTTGGAATCCATCAATTTTCTTTTATCCGTAATCATTGATTCGATTTTTTATTGAATTTCTAATGATTGATAACTTTGCATACGAAACGTCCACAGTCAAATCGAAATATTTACGGACGTTTAAATTAACAAAGTATGCGGTTTTAATATTGTCGTATTTTTATTTAATTTTAATGTTTCATTTTATGATGACAATAATTGAATTTCGTTGAATTCTGTTTCTTCAGCATTTACAAGATGCAGTCCTCATTTCTAACCCTGTATTAATTTTATAAATGGTTGTAACATTTTAACAGCGTCGCTTCACTAAAATCACATTAACTTAATCGATAATGTCACGATATGTGTGCTAATAAACGTAGGTAATAAGACGAGAGAGGTGGAACAGATGTGAGGACGACGATAGAGATATCGTAATGAATGTCACGAGCGATTTACGGTCAACTAATAGCCGATGTTCCCACGAGTTACAGGATGTTATTAATCGCTTTGCATTAATCCGCCATATCCCTGCAGGGTTAGGTGTAATAGCCGCGCCGGGCTCGGACAATGCACCCGGGGAACTGGGCAAACCGGTCGTCTTGCCGAAGAACATGAGCGAGGACGCGAAGCTCGCCGTGTCGGAGGGATGGAAGAAAAACGCCTTCAATCAATACGTCAGCGACCTGATATCGATCAGACGAAAGCTGCCCGATCCGAGGGACGAATGGTAAGGGAAAAGGAGTGAATATGTTTCGAAGTAGTATTTTTACTCATTGCGGTCATGATAACATGCATATAAATAATACTGACTTATTGTCGATCTTATAACGATCCTCTTTTTGAATAACATTGCACATATTTATTGGTATATAAGAACAAATTAGATATATCCTTATTGGAACAAATTTTATTTGATTAATATACCACGTGAGTATAGGGTTTTTGTTTGAGATATTAAAAATGTCATAGCAACTATGTA
>DWEE01001277.1:0-13769 GCA_018245755.1 Parelbella macleannani
TGTAAGAGTATAGCAAAAAAAATTCTTTTTATTCTATACCCGTACAATAATTATCGATATAGAAAACAAAAAGGAATATGGTAAGTGAATGTAACCATTTAATCAAATAGCCACAAAGCTCATTCAATGCTATAATTAAGCAGGAAGAAGCGAAACCCTTCTAAAGGAGGTCCAAACAAAAAGGACAATGAGTTCGTTAGAGGAATTTTTGCTGAGTTCCGCTAAGATCCAGTTGGACATTCGGGAGGAATGCTAATTGTAAGTGGATTGCATAATGCTGAGCTTCAAGTATTATGATGAATAGTGCTTTTCCATCCGTAAAATAAAAAAACTTTATTTTTACAACAAAATCAGAATAGCGTCAAATAGGTACTTACTGTCAGATTTTTTATATAAAATTCTAGATTACATAACATTAAAAAACCGAAATAATGATTGCATATTATATTACAATATCACGCCAGATCCCTAAGGGGTAGGTATAAATTACCGAGTGCCAAATATCTCCATCCTTACAGGTTTGACGTGCGCCTTTTACATTATTAATTTTTTTTATACAGATATGCCGATTTCATATAGGTAATGGTATTTGCAATATTAATGACAGAACCATAAAAAGTAATAAAGACAATAAATAATAAAAGGCTAATTGAAAATTAAATGACATTATGTTATCTTAATATTCGATTATGTATGTAATTAACTTTGTTATTGTTTTATGATCATATTGTGCTCTTTTCCACTAAAATGAAATCCTCTAGAAAATATCGAAGTTGCATTAATCATGCACCGCAAATATATTTACCTAGAATTCATATTTATTTTTCTGTTAAATAATAGATAAATATATATCTATAAATAAAACTAAAACAAATTCACAAAAACACTTACAATAATTGTGTGTATGGAAGTTAGCACATGGACGTTAGCACATGGCGCTGTGAATCACAACACAAGACCTTTATCAAGGTGCACGACTTGAATATTTTATCGAAGAACCTAAGAGCAATAAGTCCTTGCTAATCACGTTCGTCCGTGAACAAATAAAATTTAATCGCGACCCGAATATGAATTCTAGAATTAAATAACGTCAAACGTGGGTGTTTAGTCACTAACATAAATAAAAATATTGCCTGTTTCCTCTTGGTACGATAACGGGCGATAATTGCATGGCGCAGGACGTCCGTGCCGATAAGTGTTGACCGGTCATTTAAATGAATTCCACATTTTACTCCTATCTCGGGACTGCCCCAAAAATAACTGTCAAAGTAACGAACGAAAAACATAATGTCATTATTACATATTATATCTCCACGTCTGGTCACTGTAATACCAATTCGTAATCGGATAAAATATATAAAGGACAAAATAAAATTACGATAAATTTCAATCCTATAAAATAGTAAACTCATAAATATACAATTGGCAACTTACTTTCGTAGCAAAATCACGTCTACATGAGTAAGGAGTAACCCCAAAGAAAAGAATCCACAAAACATTCAGCAAATAAACGCTAAATCCGCCTTCCGCACGTATTGTTAGCTCTTCGTTACTAGCCCCGAAAGAAACTACAATTTGAATCTCACAAAGTAGCACAAACGAACCGGCAAACCTGGAATCTCTAGGGGGATCAAACTGTCACAACTCGTCTGCCGACAAAAAAGACAACAGTAAGAGCTCCAAAATATTATAGCTATTCAATTGGCAGGAGCAGAATATCGCTACATTCATTCTGAATCGTTAGATATTTGCATAGCAATCCTTTTCACTTGTTACCGTCCTCTCTACCTATATGTAAATCAATGGGAATTCCCACAGCTTTTAAATCAGGTGTAATATTCTAAACACGGTGCCCTGCGTTAAGGCAAACGTAGAAATTTGTCACATGAGCGATGGTTCAACTACGTGTTTCGCCGTCCAAATCCCAAATATAATCCGTTGCAGTGCGAATAAAACACACCTTTATTACTTTAAGAGGTGAATCTTAAATCCTATGCGGCCGTCTTAGGAGGGTTCACGTTTTAGGCAAGCGATGGGCCAAGATTACTGAGCGAATTTATGTCTTAGGAATGAAATCAAAAAGATCGATGTCGATTGCGAGCAAGCTTCTAACCAACAGAGTTGTAGTAACGGGGAGTGTGAGTGTATGATTTTATGGCTGCAAAAGTAAAGAAGGTTGACAAATAGGTTGGGCGTGACGATGTTCTGTTTTATTAAAATTAAAATGTTCAATCGTGACATTAATAAAACGCAGTAAACTGGAAATTCGTTCGCCCACCACCGTTTAAATTCACAATAAAAAGACAAGGATAAGCTGAACATTTTTATTATCATCGCGCTAGTTTATTGCGTCTCGAGCTCGAGCATTAGTAATAATCTTCACTGTGGGGTGTGTGAGATAAAGTAAGAGGAAAAAGTTTTAGACCTCAATTGAACATTATTTTTGCTTTTCACGCCTTAATAGACAGTTTGAAGTGAAAACACGGAGTAAGCGCTATTATAACAAAACAAAGCGAACAATAAATCTGTCGGACTTAAGCAAAACGGCAGAGTCGAAAGGACCGATCTATAGTCGTAACTCAATCGAAGTCGTGAAATTTCACCAACAATTTATTCAGCATAAACTGTAGTTGTCAAAAGCTGACGTGAACGTTAGAAGGAATAAATGATAGACATAAAAGAGAGACCGTACACAGCGAACCTCAGTATTTCGATCACGTAGAACAGACGCGAGACTCAGTGGAGACGCAATCTTCGAGGAAAGAATTATATTTATCCAAAGGATGAGCAAATCACTAGTAATTCAATGCATGGAAGCGATGAAACGTATTCGAATATAGAAAAAGCTGCGAGTGCGTGTCGCTCCTGCGGGATTTTATCTCCAATGTAGGTGAGGGTATTTCAAGAAGCTGCCAACACAAAAATGTAGAGGACAAGCAATAAAATATAAAACTGCAGTGACAGATTATTCCGCTCTAAGGTGTTACGTTGCTAAAGTAAGTTGAAAATAATTTCAGAAAAGATAAAACATTTTTTACTTTGTCTGAACTTACATTTATTTTTTTTGCAATCATTTTATTTAAAAGTACAATTTTTGATGATGTAAGGATGTTATTACTACAAATTGATAAACATTTGACGTTTAACTAAGTAAACGTTTGCGTCATCGTCATCGTCATCATCCTCAGCCTCTCTAAGACAACAGCCGTGCCGCAGGTCGCGCCTCACCGCCACCAGCTGGAGCCAAGTTTATTCTATTCTTACAACAAACTGGTATCCCCGCATCGAGTCGGGGGATATATTCTTACTCCGCCTAATATTATTATGTACCAATTCAATACTGCAGTACATTTTAAGACAAATACTCTATTTCAGACTTTTTTTGGTAACTGTACTGAAATCTTTTAAAGAATTCACTTCGAAACAAGATTGATCGAATAAACGAAATAATGCATTTTGATGAAATTGGTACGAAACGAAAGTTATTGGTTACCACAAAGATTGTCGTATTTTAATGACTTATTGTAACAGAGCATAGACTTTTGAGGTTAACAGAGCATATTAACACATTTAGACAAATAACTGATGTGTGTCAAGATGTTACTTCTTAACTCAAGGTGAACTTAAAACTGTATTTAAAAAAACATTTTAAATAGTTTTAGCCATAAGTGAGACCAAACGAGAATATACAGTTTTAGTGTGACAAAATCTTGTAAACAATCTTATGAATTTAAGCACATTAGAAAAATATTATTAATATTATAACATAATATAATTCCTCGCCTGGAATTTGTGTAGTACTCCAACTTTTCATCAGTTATTTGATACGTCTAGATCCTATTGCCGTATGGCACAAAACGAGCCAGACACAAACCCAGAGTCCGAGATAGTACTTGTACTTTAATTCAAGGTTGGTTGTGAAATACGTGTGTTTAAAACAAATTGTCTATTATTTGTATGAATTAGCATAGATTTACGTATTATATCATTTTAAATTATAATTAGCTGCGTTGGTTTTTACAACTTGTTAACCGGTGGCGATTGGTGGCGATTTGATAAGTTCCGAGCGTGTACAAGATGGCCGATTATAAGCAATAAAATACGTAGTGTTTGTTGCTTCTGAAATTGTTTATAAGTCTATCTTTTAACCTGTGGAAGTATACTGTTAAATCCGTCACTCCACTTCATTCTAGTTCTTCTAAATACAGCTCTTTCCCACCGCCTTTCTCAGACAATATTCATGACTATCTGGCCCGAAAGGTGACTTGTGCGCTAATGTTTAGACGTGATCATTATTTAATGACTTTTCATCCTGATTGATTTTACATCCGGAGAATGATTTAGAACGCCTGTTCGTCACTTTTTAACCTTACTAATATTGATAGCGATGGCGGTACTGTTGTCTGTTGGTGAACTTATAAATTTATGATTTAATCTTCATTTAACTTAGCTACCACGTAATACATTGTAACACTTTATTATGAACTTTGGTTAAGACCAAAATTTACTACTCCATGTACAAGCTGTTGGCTTTATGACAAGATAATAACTTTGGACCTATCGAGCCGATGTCCCCTAGGCGCAATCGGCCACAACATGCCAAATAAACAGAACGAAGCGATCAACACACTCATCGCGAATCATACAGAAATCCAAAAATCCCTTCAGCGAGTGTTTGTTTTTGATTTTTGTCTAACGAGACAATGGGGAAATGATGAGCACCGGGCCGAACGTCGCCTTTGGGACTTCACCCCAATCCACCAACACCACTCTTTCCAGTATCGTTACATACATAGCTAACCGTATTATGTAGATCATAGAAGTTAAATTTACTTGCGGTTGTTCGGCATTTATGTTCTTTTGCACTTGCAATGGTCACATATGGCGTCAAACGGGCTACGCGAGTGACGGCATGCCACTCGAGGGATTCGTATTGGCCTGTACTCGTAGGGACGTGCACTATGTCACTGCATCGGGGAACTTGGACCGAAGATTTAAAACGCTAGGGGACGCTGCTACAACTGTCATTTAAATGTTTACGTCCAATGACTTCATTTGCAGTTAATAGAAATTAATAGCTTATTTCTAAATTAAAGAAGATGCCATATATTGTATACTAATTTAATTGACATCACAGTAAGCGCATATTATAATCAATGTAACTAATATAATTATGCAAATATGTCACAAATTATATCGTCCACTGATAATAAGCTTGGGATTTAATAGATAATTCGTCATCACATTATATTAGGCAAGGTAATCAAAATCCAACGGGACCCGGTTATAAGCGCTAATTAGGTTACGTTGTTTACCTTTGACATACTGAAATATTAAAGAATTTTATTTACTTTGTGACAAGTCAGCGAGACTTATGATGTGCTGGTCAAATTCACTTATTAATAGTTATTTAATTAAGTGTATAGGATAGATATTCAGACTACAGACCTAACCTTTGTCTGGTCTGCGGAAAATGCAAATTCACATCAAACTTGTAAGTAACTTCATTAGGTATGTATATTTATAAACGATAATGTCTCTTAATAAGTTAAATAAGACCACAAAGTTGGAGTTCATAAAAGCTCTATGATTTAAGTTATTTAGTATTGATCGTTGTATGAAGTTGGCATCGTTTGGGGGAATTCACTCCGAAATGAGGTCAACCGAATAGGACGTCCTCGAGTTCGTTCAGTTTGCTTCTTATAAGTGTATCGTTGAAAACATTTGGAACTTTATGCAGAGTACTTTATGAGTTTTAATGGATTTCAATATATTTTGTGAGCTTTAAAAAAACTCGAGTTACTTTTTGGGTTTGTTTTCAACGATTAGAATATCATTAAACTTGAAAACATATAATTTGTTTCAAGCTTAGAATATCATTATACTTAAAAACATACAATTTGTTTCACACCTCTAATTACAGTTATTTATATATCAAATTTTCTTTTCAATGGTTCTAATCTCCATAAGTTAACACGTATAAAACTGTTTCAAATTTAAATAATCGCCGCTAATGTTAAGACTCCTCATGAGGCCCGGATGGTTTATTAACTAAACCGCGATGGGTTTACTGTAACCGAATACTAACGAAATGATCAGTTCAAAGAAGAAGGCGTAAACATAAATTACATGGTAGCTGTAACAGAATCGGTAAGAGACGGGATATCTACTGTGAATAAAATAAATCGTTCGTGTCGTTTTGAGATCGTTTCACGAAAGTTCGATGGTATCGATTGGGATAAAGATATAACTTTAGACGTTACTCCTATCTCCCGATCTCTATGTACGCGAATGAGTCCAGGGACAGAATTTACTTCTGGACACAGATATCGAAATTATGAGCGCATTTGTTCAACTAGGTTTTTAAGACAGGCTTTGTTTTATCATGCATTGGTATACAAATAAAATTATTTCAAATTTATTCTCAACAATAATTTCCAGTTGCATGGGTTCTTTTAGTGATGTTGCAGGATGTAGCTCCATTACCCGCGTTTCGCGCCCAAATTTCGTGCACTCGCTCACCGTTCAGTCACTCACCGACGCGCAGTTTCGCGAGCGCCGCAAAAGTAGTACGTTTTTGCCGGCCGTTCACGCTGCTCGATACACAGCCGCGCCACGAACATCGATTACAAACCTTCTATTTTTTAGTACTGAGGTTGTATGTATGTATGTTTCTCTGTGTAAAAGTGTTATAATAAACGTTTTAAATCACAATGTATAAAATTTCATGCTTGTTGCACGAAATGTATACGTGTATAATTGTATATACAAATGTGATTAAAATGTTCACTGTACATTAAAATATCACGATGACAGAACAAACACACTATAGGTACATTCATGCTAAAATACAAACGTATATAAGCTCATTCGATTTCAACAGCACGACAAAATAAAGGGGATTAAATTAAACGTTGATGAACCAAATCAACATAATTAACCGAACAAAGAAGCGAACAGAACATCCATAATTCAAATTAAAGGAGAACTATCGAATTGCACAGCAACAGTAAACCGGAGGTAAATAATTGAAGTAATTGTTGGGTCAGATCGGGTCAATTAATCATCGGATGCGGACCGAAGCCGCATTACCAATTTATGTCCCACCCGAAATACAGCTACGTGTTTCCAAATGTGATCTATTTTGTATCACGCAAATGTTGCTGGTACTGCTTTTAATTAGGACCGGCCTCTAGGACAATTACGGTCACTTCTGAATTGAATTGAAAGCTAAATTATGAGCTCTAACTCTTTCAATTGATTGGATTTGATCTCATTTGTTTAGATACATTAGGCCATTATGAGAAATCATGTATGTATACGACATATTTTTTTAAAATTAATGAATAGAATTGCATAGTTGAATTTCACGTGAAAATGTATAAAATGTGTATGTTTCATTTATACGCTTGCATTTGAGATGTTTTTTAGGGCTATACAATGTGTTTATAAAAATTAATTTGTACCAACTATAGTACATTGGAAAAAAGGTGCATTCCATATTTTACCGTGTAACTAGCCTTTAGAATTGGTGTTCTAAAAGTCTATACTATTGATTGATTTAAACGATTTATTGAAACAATTATTTACTGTAATTATGTTTAGTGCTAATGATTAGTTCTCAAAGTAGACACAAGAAAAAGTATACGAGACGTTTTAAGAGAGTCCTTACGACTCCGGTGACTGACCCCGTCTGAGATGGATTCAGTCGTTTATGAATTACAGTGACTATGTAGAATTGGCTGACGTGCATACCCTTTTTTAACACACTTTACAAATTGTGTGATGAAAACACAATTTGTAAAATTCAATAGGTTTAACGAAGTGTGTTATATAAGCTAAATGCTCTGAAGTTTTTAAACACCCATCGGAAATTTAATCGCCGTCGGAGAAAAAAATAACAATATCTTATTTTCCATAAGCTATATCTTATTTTCTTAAAGCATTTTGTAAAACCTTAGATTTCTCCTGTATAACGGTAGATTTTTTTATTAGCCTCGGAGAGCAGACTTGATATAATTTAATGTTTGACAACAGGTTTAACGTCCTGTACATCGGTCAAGGGATTCCAAGCTTGAAAAAATTAAAAATACGACCTTAAGGAAAGTGATTTCGAATGTTCCCAACCCATATATAGATCCCCATAAAGTGCGATAACTGACATAGACCACCATAAAACATGGATTCGTCTTATAGAACGATACACTTAAGTGTCAATATCATAACGGAGATCGGTACGGGGGGGCAGCGTTGGTGGCGCGATAAAACTCTGATAGTGGTAAAGAAAAATAAAAATACAGGATGGATGTATCGAACCACTTTAGATAGAACTGTCAGGACGTGTGGAACTTGAAGGATCTCCCGTGTTTGAGTGGATCACTCTCCGATAGACGATGCAACGTGTAGGCGGGCAAAAGTGGCACTTTAGCGAGCGATCTCCTATTTTTACTTTCGGGAATTTATTCTTGGTCTGTATTGACATAGTTTTAGATGAATTGAATCGAATATGTATTTGTTTTCATTTAGCGGCGCTTGTTTAACATGAGGTCCACATCGGAATTATCTCTAGTTATATGTTATATAACTATTATACTGTCAGAAGCAATGATATTTTTTGCATTAATTAATTGTTTACATAATTGAATATATCACTTTTATACTTAATAATACGTATGTGAAATTCAATTAAGTCTAAGATTTAACTGATTTACAAACTTTTCATTGAGCTACAAAAACATAAAGATTCGTTCCCCCTGATTTTGTCGACTGCCGTTAAAACAATGTTTCACTGACAACAATCCTGCACTTACATATTGTTATAACGAAGTGATAATAGATAATAGATAATAGTGCTTTAGGGAGGTTAGCTGTGGCAACTTTTGCAACACGTTAGCGTTGTTGTCGTGGATTGGGTAGTTTCGCCCACGTAATACGCGTCTGCGTTACTACTGTCCCCGTAGGTTCAGCTTCGCGACCGTCGGGTTGCAGTAACGGGTTCTCTACCCGATCTCGTCCGAAACGGTTGCGCGTTAGTAACGAGGCAGTAGCGATTCCAAATCGCGTTTGTCGCGCGTTGCAATTGCGTTTGAAGGCATGTAGCGATGCATTTGCACTTTCACGAAATGCGCTACCTCGTTCCCTTAGATTTAAGTGTATGACAGGAAGATATACAAATGTACATTGGACAACCAAGCTCTGTAACTTAACTTCAAACGTAGCAATGCACGTGAAACCTACATTATAGCATACGATTGGTTAGATACTGTATATATCAGATAGTCTGCAGTCTGCAGTGGTAACTATGAGGTAGCCTATCTGTCAGTTTACATTTACTTTTCAGATAAATAAAACATTTTGTTTAGTATGTTCTACCTACTCTTTAATAGATGCTGGATATAGGGGAAGCCATGTCCAGCAGGGGACTGAGATCAGCTGAAGGCGACGACTCTCTAATTTTGCCTGCTTTTAAAAAACAATTTTAGTGCAACAACATTTACAATTTTGTAATAAGTTTTGCATTATAGCAACGCTAATTTAATTTGAACCCCACTTAATATCATTATTATATTAAGTTCTAAAAAAATACAATACAGACGTCAAAAATGTGAATACTATAACAATGTTCCGTTTCGGAAATGAATGGACGCTGGTAACGAATATAGACGTTTGGATGTAAATTAAGTTTGGTCGTGGGTTCGAATACATTTGGCTTTAGACACTGCTACCCTGCAAGCGACAAGCGATGACAATGCATATTAATATTACAAAGGCAATTTTATTATATAGTGTATCGTTAGTGTTTATTCTATTCGGTGTATACCTACATGTCATATAGTGTTATATAGATAAAAATGCGTGGGTCATGTCGGTAGATAATTATGTATGTACATATATAGCGATAGCGACTGAAATCTGAATGAACAGAGACTATTTTCACTAAATTGACTTCTAATAAAGGGCATGGGCATTGCTCGGTGCTCGACCGAAATTACGCTTACCTACTAAATGTGTATTATTACAGCGATAAACAAATAAACATTTTAGTAAATAACATGCAAAAATGCGTTCCCTCATTAAGTATTTTTGACACATTTTTTTTATAATCCCTAAATACTCGTACAATACCCGTAGACAATTACTGTTACGCTACAATTTAATTGTTCTTAATTGTCACAGTTTTTGAATTGCAATAGAAATGCAATATTTATACAACTGTATTATTTTTACAACATGACGGACTAATAACACTTCGTTAAAGGTACCTCTCGCTCTGAGCATACAACACGAGGACAGTGAAACAAGTGCATTACTCTCGGCTATTGTGAGCATCATGGATGTAAACATATGGTTGTCTATTTTCGTGAAGAAATGGAGACATAAAGATAAGCTTACAGCACTCGTCCCTCCTTTGCATGCGCCGGTATATTGTTTAGTGCGACAAAAGTTTTTTACTACGAGTATGCTTTTATGTGTTCGATGCACTCTCTTTCGATTCGGTATTTATGACCAGCGCCGCATATTTTACCATCTGAAAATGCTTCGTTTTATATGCAACGTTACTTAACTGGTAATAAATGTATCTTTGTTATTGTACCCCGGGGCATACCGTTTCTTGTGTTAACAGTAAAAATATCTGAATCGCTGTATTGTCTGTTGTTCATTTTTAAAATGGTCGTTAAAATAATTTTTATTGTATGTATATTTACAATTGTTATATTTAAGTCGATCGCTTTTGATACGTTTCACTAGGTATTACTAAAAAAAGGATGTTTTCTTATTATTTATGCTTTATGGGGCAAAAAATTATCATCGCTCATGTATAAAGGTGAGGTATAAGCCAGGTGAGGAGACGGAAGTAGATACAAACGTGGGTAGTTATAAAAATGCCGAAGCAAAATGTGATATAACCGTGCTCTGCCGTACCTAACAGCCGACTAGGGAGCAATACGGCCCGCATTACCCGCGTTCTTATTTCGAACGCCCGTTTGAAATTACGTGCCGCCATCTTTATTGTCACGATGACGGATTTAGATTGCTCATTTGATTGATGCGTTGGCTCTTTACTGCATGATTGCTATCACATGTCCTTTATAGTGGCTCGGCTCAAACGTAACCGGCGTTGATGGTTAACATTTGTTAGAGTCTTCAAGTTTTAATTTAAACATCTTTTTTTGGTAACGTATGGTAATGGGGAGCTGATTAAATTTAAATATAAGTCATTTTTAAATTAGAAATTCAAGCTGCGATAGTTATTTTTTATGATTTGCAAGGTATATTCATTTAAATCCAAACACTTCTTTATTGCAAATAATTAGAGGACAAATATTTTTAGGAAATATATTGTTCGTAGTTTATAAGAACGTAGGTACTTGATAAATATCGCATAAATTATTATTTTACAACAATAGAGAAAGCGGAATAGTTCCAGCGGAATATGTGGAATTATTCAGTACAATGGTAGAACGATTCCTATACGGAAAAATCTGCTATTCAATTGACAGAGTCGTTAATGAAAAACAAAATAGGAGTGCAATCGAATACAAAACGAAATACAATTGCGAGAGCAAATTATTTAATCACCTCGCCTGAATAGGGTTGTCACTCCGGTACAATTTCAACAACACGAATAGATAACAAATGCTTCCATGACAAGAATGAAAATAATCGTTTAATCGAATCAAACAACTGTTTTCGGAATTCATATTACTATATAACTACACTTAAAGCACAAGAACCATGGAAAATAGGTGATGCTGCTGTATAACTAAAAAATAGACTATTAGCACAAATTACTACATTTTTTATTTCATCATGGATACTCGTAAAACGATGTTGTTGGTCCTCTATCTTCAAAAAATAATTTAATGTAGAAATGGCAATCCTGATTTGCACGTTTCACGTTGGAACCAGCGTGTCACGTTGGAAACTGTAAAAAGTGAGAGAATTTTTTTCGAAGAAAGCACAGAGTGGCTCGATGTGGAAAAGTATCGATGACACTTTAAACAGTAACTGCTTAAAAGCTTACTAATTACGGACAACTAAAAATGGCCGAGTTTCACTTTACGACGATCGCCAAAATGAGGGCACTTTATAAAATGTATTGTGACAGGTTTTCAACTATGTAGTTTAGACTAAAAGTGGATCTTTGCTCTCGCCTTAAATGATTCCAGTGTAATACAAATAGGGAAAAATAGACGTCGGCAAGGAGTCCCACTTTCTTGCAGTTATTGTTACGTAATGCGGAGAAATTATTTTCTTCAAGATTGATTGTGAATTAGCTTCTACGTCATATTACAAGGCGGTATTGCATGTTCATTAAAAAGAAAAATCCACAGGAAGTCTGTGAAACTTTGTTACATCAATCTGTAGAAAATATTTTTCCATAGCAAGGGATATTGGTCAAAAATGGCTCCCGTACAAGATTATCTTTTGTATTCAAAACTTCAAAGTATCGAGAGCTTTAAGTATTTTGATTTTAAGCTGAGTTTAGTTTGACGTGCTTTAAGTAGTTCATTTACCGAGGCTTGTCTACGGTTCCTGTGTAATGTGGACTAGTATGAAAAACTCTACACTTTATTTAAAGGAGGATTATTACAAAAGGAAGCAAGTGTAAAAAAGTAAATTTATTGACAGCGGACGAAGCTTGTAGACTTAAAATGAAATTATTTTTCTGTGTTTTCTATTTACCTATAGTTGGGTATAAATCGATTTTTCTTTAATTGTTGATGTTAATAAACTGATTTAAAAATTAACTCCATTGGAATATCCCCATCTTCACAACCTGATATATCGCTTAGGATTATCTAAAGTTTCGCTTTGAAACATTAGAGAAATTGTGTCCGAAGGGAGTCCTTCAAAAGACAGGATTACTAAGTTTTTCCATCTAAAACTTCAAATATAAATCGTGACTTTACTCAACTATCGCCCGCCCACTTCGTCCTTTTATTGACAATTTATGGCAGATTTGCATTTCTAAGGAGTAAATTACTGAGTAACTTCGAATGATCACTTCGGGAAGATGACTCTTGTTTCACTGATTACAAGTAGCGAACTATCGCGTGAGCGACAGGTTCATAGCTTCGATACTTGTCACGTTTGCTGTTGTCTTCCTCTGGTATCGCTTATGCATAAATATCAAATAATATCACGCCTGTCTGTCCCGAAGAGACTGGCAAAAGAGTGTAGTACATTCCTACGATTTACATTGAATGTTATACGTCCCCCTATGAAATATCAGGTGAGCCTATTGCCATAAACCGCCTACAAATCCAGATTCCAAGCCGCTACTAGGAATAACAAGTTAAAAAAATCCAACAACACAGGACCTCCCGATCGGCAATCGCGCTTGATCACTCGACCAACGAAATATAAAATATATATAATCAATACGCAAATCACCGAATTAATGGATAATAAATATCTATTGCTATCAAGCCATATTTTAGTTTTATTAGCTACGTACCAATGTCGCAGGGTTTCAAATTTCAATTTATTTTTAAATAATCCAACCAAAAATTAATAAACAGATTTGAGATTCAATAAAGTCTTTACATACGTTTAACCGACGACGACGATAAATAAGACAGAATATAAAAATTTGTGTGCGGAGCCGATGTGCGATAGCAATGAAATTTCTTGTTGTTTATTCGATGAAGAAATTCCTTAATTATTATCACCTTAGTGATAGAGTTACTCAGACTCGTGCAATCATGATTGTCATTTTCTTTGCTTAGATCAATAGCTATGCAAGCGCTAAAATACGCGGAGTG
>DWEE01001278.1:0-13765 GCA_018245755.1 Parelbella macleannani
AATCATTGAAGTGCAGATTAGCTAACTGTTCTAAATTCAACAATTATTAGGTTCCTATCAAGGTTTCTAACAATATATACAATGCTTGCTGAGAGTAATATAATATATAGCCGGTAAGAGGGCATGTTGAGCATTTGACATTCGACAACAAATGTCTTCAAATTTACCGGGACCTTGGTCAATACGTTTTACAGCAATAACTGTTTATTTTATTATATACGAATAGGTATATTAACAATTTCATATCTTTTGAAATAGGCACGAAAAATACATACTAGGAAATAATTGACTTCCAGCTAGCCTGAAAGCCCTACGTGATATTACTAGATGTGGATATTTCAGAAAACAAATTATAAATCGATGTGTGATACTTTTGTATGTATATGGCATACTTTTAAGTGTTGGCACTTTATACACTAAGTGGTTATTAAAGTCTGACGAAAACAGTCTCAGTGTGGTCACACCTTTATGCTCCAGGCACTCGCGGCTACTCAGTGCCCCGTGAGACTGGGATTAGTTTACGCGTATGCAAACTATCTGAGGCAACGTACATAATTGTATTATGCATCATGAATTTATGGTTAACGGTAGTAGAGGATTAATTAAAGTGTTATAAACTTATACACATACGAAAACTATGTGAATTATTGACTACGGGACTTAATAGTTGGCTGAAATACAGAATATTATAAAGGATATATGTATTATAATATTATTTGGGGCCCGGTGTATGGCAATAGGCTTACCACCTATTCTATAGTGGACGTAAACGTAACTGATAAAACGTGGGAGTGTACTACACTCCTCTCCTTAATTTGCGTTTTAATTGTAATCATAATTATTAGATGTGCAATGAAATGTAAATAAATTTAATAATATGCATAATAAAATATTATTTAAATCATCATTGTCTAATTTTCTACAAAGAGCTATCAAATAAATTTAATACAAGGATATGCCATTTTTTGAATCTATTTTTGAAATACGCTTTTATTAAAACTGAAGGGTTAAATGAATAAAAAGGGTTTTAAGAGGGGCTTTAGAAAGGGCTGTCTAATTGATACCGACATTTGTAAATTCATAAGGGTTGCGTGAAAATAAATCGTTGTGTGTTTTATGTAGAACTTATGTATATTGATTATAATTATTAATAAATAATTATGACCTCGTTGGTTGAGTTGTTGCAAGCGCGACTGTCGATTGGGAGGTCTTGGGTCCAAATTCCGGTTCGGATACTATCGGATTTTTCTAATTTAGAATTTCTAGTAGTGATTCGGAGTCTGGATTTAAGCACGGTGTATAGCAATAGGCTTACCACCTGTACTACGGGACGTAAACGTAACTAGTGAAACGTGGCAGTATACAACACACTACAGAGCTACCCCTTAGGGGATTACAAGCGTGATGTTACGTATGTAAAATTATTTCAATACGTTTATTCTTGTAAGTATTCTATATTCTAATTTTCAAAGACAAGATATCAACAAATTGCGTTGCTTGAAAAAACTTGTGCATTCCGTAACCAAACTTATATCCCTATCGAAGAGGATTTAACGGATAGCAATGAAATATATCCTGAATCATTTTTCTCTATAGTGCTCAAGCTTTCTCCAATTTTTTCATTCCATACCAGGTAAAGCGTAACACGCTGGCATGTTCCTCCTGTTTCCTTTTTTCTCAAATACACATAGAATTTTTAATGGAAACTATTATTACTTCATATTTTTTTTTCCACACCACCTCCACCGCTCACATTCTCCAGTTCTGCGCTATTTCTACTTTTTGCGTATCTATATCTAAAAGAACGATTTAAATATCTTCCCGCACTCCCTATTCCTCTGTTCCACTGTAAATCTATATCGGTGTGATACTGCCTTTCTTTTTCTAAAAACGCCTTTCGTGCCTGCGACACGTTTGTTGCATTATTTGAATAGTTTCTTTTACAATCTGCTTCGTTCCCATTATCAATCCCTCCGGTAGTCTAAAATTTAGTATTCACCTTGTATTTACGATATGTATTAACAAAAACCTATGTAACTGCTACATTTTTAACATTGCCATTATCACGTTCTTTGTGAATATATTTTGTGTCTCTTTGCCTTTAATTAACAAGTAAACTCAACCATTGTCGATAAGGTCGTTTATTATATATTCTATGAAAATATTATATCTAATTATAATTATTATTGTTTTCGTTCACTGTACTGGAAAGTTTCCGCGAACGACGTGTCCAACCGTGCAAGTTGGAGAGAGAGGATACGGAAAGCAGACCCCACAATCAGATGGGAGTAATAATGCATAGGAGAGAGAGAGAGAGAGAGAGTTTACCGTACTGATAAAAATCATTTTTGATATATATTAATCTCACACAAACCGTTTATAGAAATATTTTTGTCATTTCTCCATATCATTTTATTTTTAACATTTCATTTTATTTTTCTTGTGTAAACAAAAAGCATCGATGGATTGAGGCATAGCATTTCAAACTTCTTCCATCAATTTCCCAGTTTGAGAATCAAGTATTTTCAAGCTTCCCCTTAAATTACTTTAGGTATTTTAAAATTATCTGGTACTTAACTTTATTAAAACCTTTTATTCCATTTCAATTTGTGGTCGTATTTTGTTAAATCATTATTTTATTACATTTACCTCAGAAATCTAATAATATAATAGTAATACTAAAATCCAGTTCTCTAACAATGAGTATGCGAGAGAAGTAATCGTACTAATGGATTTCCGATGCTTTTTGCCACAGAAAAACGAGCTCATTTGCAAGTCTACACTTACTTAAAATGGCGAATTGGATACATACACACATACTTTGAAAATGAAACTGTAGCCTTCAAATGTTCCAACTGTCCTTGGTTCATAATGAAACGATTATTATATGTAGATTGTTGTCAACTTTTTTATCGTTCCTTTGGTGGACATGGTACTCCTTTCAGAATAAGAGGGGTAAGGCTTGTAGTCTTAAATGCTGGCTACGTGTGAGTTTTTTTGCCAATATCTTAGAAAAGTTCATGAAGTTTTTGAACTACGCGAATTCCTCATAATATCCTCGACCTCCTGCCTCGTTGGTCGAGTGTCGATCAGGAGGGCCTGGGTTTAAATCCCGGGTCGGATACTATTGGATTTTTCTAATTTAGAATTTGTATTAGTTACTCGGAGCACAGATCTGGATCTGTGCTCGGTGTTTGGCAATAGACTCACCACCTATTCCATGAGTCTTAAGCGTCACCGATGAAACGTGAGAGTGTACCACAGTCTTCTGCCTACCCCTGCGAGGATTACAGGCGTAATGTTGTGTTATCCTCATGATATTTTCTTTCTTGTCTTATATCAAACATCCATATTAATTTGTATAATTTAATCATATAAGCAAACCTCCGAATCGCATCATTAAACTCAATCATTTACGGTTTAGCTGATTTTGTCTCTTACTAAAATACAAACTACGACATCTGTTTACAAGGTTGCAATTTCTCTATAGACTTTTGGTATCATCAAGTGAATGTTTCAAAGTCCAGTTTAATGCAAGAAAATGTTCAAAAATCGCTATTTCATATTATGATGGAAATATATAAAGATATTTAGTAACTTAAAAATCATAGCACTCTAATGGAAAAAGCATAAGCGAAGAGAGATAAAATAGAAGACAGAACGAGAAAATATCGTTATGTGGTCGCGTCGTCACGTCGTTATCGTAGCGTTACGACTTTTTCGAGTGGAGGCCATTTGGGGCGTGCAATATAGATAGAAGTATACTGAAACGCAATATAACAATAACGTTAACTGAAAAACACCGTCGAGAAGATTCCTGTTCGAAAATTGTCTTATTCAAAGGTATTATAAGTTTGCTTTGAATTTTAATATATTTTTATATCTATGTCAAAATAATGTAGTTCGCGCCTCTCTTTTAATAAAATTATGTACGTTTTAAAGATGAAATATCTCTAACTATAACACTATAAATGACACATACTATAACAGTAATATCTGCACGTTTTAGAGCTCTTCTTATTGTTCTATGAGGATTCTAGTTTGCTAACCCGTAGTTGACCAGCGGGGCAGAATATTGTCTTAACCTTTGTCACTCTGAAAGTAGAGTAATGTTCGACAACAGAACGATAAAAGTTAAAGACTTTATGAATGACAGATATGGATAAAATCACCAGCGAAGACGCTAACAGATACATGACATGCCAATTTGTAAATTACCATCGGTTAGGTGACTGTGACAGTGTTCAGTCAGCACACTGATTGTTTGTAGACCTCCGTAGCCCGCTCTGTATAACAAATGTTCGTTACGGGAACTCAATACTCTGAACGCAGCAGTTTCATGCCAATTTACATTTAAACCAGAACGGTGTCAGACTTGTGATATCAATGTATCGGTAGTCTATTGAAAACCAAAAGGTTAGCGTTGAACTGGTGTTACGTGGGACTATACCTCACTCTCCTGCCCACCCCTTCACTGATAACCGGCGTAATGTTACGTTTGAAGTCCAAAAGTAACGAGGTAAACTTTAAAGGTGCGATATCACCTGGCTTTAGATCCGAACGACATTTTCAAGTACGTCGTCGTTCCAACCGAATAGACGGAGTTTTTTATGAACGAAGCCTCTAATGAGATCGTTAAGCCAACTTTCAACAAGCTACACGTGAAATAATATCGTAAAATCGTAAAACGTGAATGTTACTGCGGGTTTCTTTATTTTACGATTCTCAAACTTATTATGCACATTCTGTCCGTACATTTTGTATAGGACAGACGATTATGCTGACTGAAATCGTGGAAGGTGATTTATGTGTATCTGTTCGGTAAACTGTGTTTAATATCTCTCGTGAATAGTCAGAGGTAAGAGAATTTGCTAATATACTTTAAGATTATAATGTTTGAATTAATGTTTAGTTATAGAAAGCTATCGAGCGACACTAAATGGGATTTAATCAATTTTCAAATAAAGCATTATACAAAAAGCGTCAGAAATATCAATATCGTTTATTATCACAAATTAATTCATTATATTAATAAGCGTCTCGTACATAATACATAAGTACATGATTAAATTATGAAATGACTTAACTCACATATCTTTCAAGTCACTTGGCTAGTCTTAGATCTAGAATAGAATTAGATGGGGTAGGCAGAGGAATGTAGTACGCCCTCACGTTTCACCAGTTACGTTTAGGTCCCATGGAATAGGCGGTTGCAAATAATATTCTAATAATTTCATGAAGAAAATTTTACTGAAGTAATACCTTTACAGACTGTAGAAAATAAGTCCAAAACTGTCTTTAATCCATCTTATAAATATTAACAATCTGAATTAGAGCAAGTTTGAAATGTGGGAACGGCAGCTGCTGGACGGGGGGCGGTGTGCTCGAGAAGCGATTTTCAATGTTTTAAACACGCCGTGAACAATGATCGTTCGCTGCAACAAGAAGTATCTGTTACGTTATACTGCCACATATTGTAGCTCTTTGAGAGCGGTCCCCGGAACTTAGCTAAAAGTGACATTTTATTTGTATGAAAATTTTTCTGTGATAGTGATAGTTCAGATATGAACCTTCCTGGCATTAATTTAGCTAAAAGTTCTATTTCATTGTTGTGGAGTTTTTGTTGTGAAACAGCGGACGTTTATGTATGAAAACGTTTTTGGTTTTCTAAGCACAATTTTAATGTTGATCAAATTACGATCATCATCATCATCATCATCATCATCATCATCATCATCATCATCATCAGCCTATTTCAGTACACTGCTGGACATAGGCCTCCCCCAATGAGCGCCATCATATAGTATACTAATCGGAACAAGTTATTAATCCAATGACTAATATTTATACCACTTTCATCGTTAACTTTTTTGTTGCTGATTGCGGGTCTGCTTCAGAGTGAGAAGGTTAAAGCTATAATTTATTTTCATATGTGTGTTTAATAAAGTACATAATAATTTATATAAAATTAAAAAGTTATTGGTATCTAATGTGTAGAACGATGAAAACATTGAATTAATGAAACTATAAGGTTTCCACGATTATTTAAACCTACCAAATACAACCATATAGGTATGTACTCATATGTGTACCCTGTTTTAATAAAACATGTGACCATATGAAAATCGACGCGGACCCGGTGCTGGCATGTTTTCATGAATATTCAATGGATCTATAACAACACATGTCCGACCGGGAACTGAATCTCGAACGCGGTTATCGAAGCAGCATCTTACCAGCTGCATCGGTAGACTTCCATTTGCATATTCTCTTAAGCTCAGCCAGAGACGGCAATCGATTCAGTTCTAATTTATCGATTTTCATTTGTCTTCTGCATGCAGTACGTTTTGACTAGATTTTGTGATGTACTGTATATACTGTTTTCAATATTTTAATCGAAATATTTGTAAATAAAAAAAAACAAAACATATCTTTTTTTGATGTAGGTATACATCATTTGTTGTAATACAAAGCATCATTTGGTATAAAAACGATGGGATTAAACGTATGATCCGTAATGGACAAATAACTATACAGTTAAGTTCGAACAGTTCTCATAAACAACTTACAAAAACAATAGTGAAAAATATCACTGTGGTTTCTTAGAGATTCCGCTGTTAACAGAACACAGAATGAATCCATCAGATGTTGACGGTAGGACTCAAAAGCCAAATCTCACTTCATTTTAATCTATGCCCAGAACTTTGACTCAATCTTGTTTATCGGATCATTCAACATTGAACTATACCTTCCCATAGCCAATGGGCCGTTTAAAATAAGCCCAGTCGAAAATCCTCGTTTGGGCTAATTCCGTAAATGACTTTTTACTCCATTACACCCGACTCTTTGTCAGCCGAGGACAATGATTATGGAACAGAAAATCCCTTAATTAAATGTTTAATCCCGAAGGAGCCTCCTGTCCAGTTCGTATAAAGTGATTCCTTGATTCTTGTCACCTCAATATCACTCTCATATTGATTATACACACAGTTATAAAATATGAGTGATTGTATAAGGAAGGTTACTATGAAAATTATACTTAATTCCATTTCACATTTTAGGTACTATGAATTTTAAACATTACATCGTTTGTTATTAAATTGGATATAAATTTACTGTTCAATATTCTTATTTCGCTATATTATTTATAAATAGATACGAATGATTTAAATCACTCAATTCTCTCACTACTATTTAAAAAGTGTTTAATGTTTACAAAATAGATTCTAATACGAAATAAGAAAATGTCAAATATCCTACTTTCCATAAATCCACTTTATATTTTATAATTTCAACTAGGTATTAACAATTCGATGACATTCCGAAATAATATGTTGTCTCTTCTCCTTATTGATGTCTGAACTTGCCGATAGATTCTTAAGGCTTTATTAAAGTACCTAGTCTAGTATTAAGCTAAATTCTGTTTGTTTCCGAACACATGGTTACTTGACATTCAACTTGAGCATCATTAGCGTATCTAAAGTATCATATGGAAATGTTTATGATGATTCGTGATACTCAACTTATGATAAACGCAAGTTAGGTCTAGGTTTATGATGACTCATTATAAACTCAAGTCGGGGACACTGATGATTTTAAAATCATCTCTATTTTAATCTCTCATATCTATTTTAAAATCAAATCTCGATTAATCGAGACGTGGTATTTAATGATAGTTAGATAACAACTTTATATTAATTTTCAGCATTATTATCTATCGATCTCTCTTCTCTTTGCTGTTCTATCATTAGACGTGTGTTCAATGTTCCTCCATATGCCAGCCTTGGCAGACTCCTTACAGGTTACCAGTGTGGAAAATATTTAGTGAAACTTATCATTATAATATTTAAAAGATCATTGCAAAAAAAAACCGAAAATTACATCAATTCCTGAGTTAATACTCAGTTGCACTTTGAATTAGTATTTGAATTTCGGAAAATAGCTAAATTTTTGTTTTCCAAAATCAACATCGACATATTTAGAAAATATAACAAAATTCAATAGTCATGTCGCCGTGACATGTTCCATTCTGTTAAAAAGACACAAAAAACCCATTAATCTTTAACACGATTTTACAATTAAACGTTTCGTGATCATTTACATACATATATACACACATAGTGAACTACGCCAGTAGACAAATTAATGGATGGTTGTCTAAAAAGTATTAAAGGTAGGTATAAAATATTTTTTGTTCATTCCATTTCAAACGCTTTCTCGAAAATATTGATTCGTTTCATCATAAGTTTCCGAAATCGGTGCTCTGTAACAATGGAGATAATTCTCCTACCCTGCTTGGGAACCGGCGTGATGTTAGTTAAAATAATAGCTTACTATGTAAAATATTATAACATTACATTCCTACGACACGTAAGTGTATGTGAAATAGGACTTTAAAACGTGGAATTTGAATGTTATTCTACAAACAATTACATAAGAATTCTTTTTAGGTAGGTGTACCTAAATACGTTTTCGGAGCGCTCAAACTGAGTAACTCAGTTATGGTAGGCAACTTGAGATGTTCATTTTAATAGAATTCGAGGAAAATTTAAACGTTGTAACCTTTCCGAAATTATTAAGTTTGTCTTTCACATACGTGTGGGTGTTTGATTAGCGTGTGGTTTTGATTAGCTTGAAGCAAATCAATGTAATTTAATCGTTGAGTGGCGGATTATATTACATTTAATATTAAATATTCTTGTTGGTATAAGTTATATATCACTTGATTATAAATCGAGATAAAAGTAAACCAATATATTGCAAGCTTCAAGAAAACGAAATAAGAAACACACTTAAAATTTTCTCGCAAATTTTTCTAATTTCGAATTTCTTGTAGTGACTCGGAGTCTGGATCTGTGCTTGGTGTGTAGCAATAGGCTTACCGCCTATTACATGGGACATACTAAACGTAACCGTGAAACGTGGGAGTTTACTGTACTCCTCGGCCTACCCCTTCGGGGATTACAGACATGACGTTTTAACACAAACCATTATTTAAACTTGCAACGACATGTTCTGAAATAGAACAAACCGGCTAAAATACAAAAAAGCTAGCGTAATACAGGTCTACACCTGGAATTCAACGGTTGATGAAATCGGAAAAATCAAACAAAAAACATACAGGTCAGAAGTCTATGAAAAACAGATTGTTGATCCCAAATCAGACGGTCCATGTTTTGTGCCGCTCGTTAAAATATTTTGCTCGACCTCACATGCCCGTGGGCCCACTTCTACCCACTCGGGTCACCTTTTCAAAGTTACATCCACTAGTTTAGTTAGCTTCAATCCAATTTAATAAAGTTCCAAACAAATATTGCTGCTTGGTTAAAGTTTGGATATTTTATACAGATAAGATAATATAACAGTTTATTTCCCATTAGTAAATATGGCAGAGTATGCCCTATGGTCTAAAAGATTTTTATTCTAACAGGAGACGCATGACATGTACAATCTTATTAAAAACGAATCGTATTTATTTTGTTAGAAAATCATTACGTAATTAGGACACTGTTCAGCAAGTCTTATTAATGTATTTATCCCCAAAATAATCCGTTTTCAGTTGACATTCATGTTAGTAATGGTATTTGCAGAGGAGTACGTTTTTAATAGTGAAGTGTACATATTTAAATTAAGTACACAACACTGTGTATATGCATGAATATTATATAACTGCATTGAAACGTTCGTAAAATATATTAGTGCGTCTGCATGTCTTAACCAAATCAAGAAACCTATTGTTTAAGCCCAAAACAAACGTTAATGGACCGAATGGATCGAACACTAAGGGAGCTGTGAAACAAACTCAGAAACCGAAAGTGGGCATCTTATTTCACTGCCGCCAAAAAGAAAGTTTTCCATTGAAACTCAGGATACTTTTTAGTTTAGTGTGCAAATCAACGTTTGCAAGTATACATGTTCAGTGCCAGACTTCACGCACCGTAAAGCCCGGGCTGCCAGTAAACAAGCCCAGCGAAACATTTGTTGCCGCATTTGCCAAGAGCCGCTACATCGCTCCGACAAACTTATTACAATCATTTATTACGGCTTTTATGTATATATATATATTTATTTTAAGCTTATCATACATCAAAAGAGGCTTGGTATCATTTTTGATTGTCAGTGTGGCATATTTTTGCGCTTAATATGTTGAATATTCGTTAAGCAGCAAAGCTTCTAGTATTAGGATATGTTCTTCCAGGCAAATCTAAATTACGGTTTTGACTAAGCTTATGTACTATGTTATGTCGGAACGCTTTTTGGCCTATTATATACTCTTATAGGACTTCTTGGATTGGAAACTGTTATACAGAATGAAAAAACAATGGAAAATTAAAAATTTAATAGTTTAGTACAGTTGGATAGTAGATACGAATAAAATTGTGCGGCGAAAGCTTACCGTTGGACTCCTTTTAATTTAAAAAAGAGTCGAAAAATACCAACATATTTGCACCTGCTACTTTAGATCTTGATTCATGCTAGGAAAACGTATAATAATTTCATCTCAATCTGGGAGAAAATCAGTGTCCAACGGCGAAACGATAGAGGTTTTACGATGAGTTTCTTTGCAATAGAAAAATAAATGCTCACAGACGTTGAACATTCAAATTTCTGGCTGGTAAACGGCAGAGCTTATATCACTGGCTGCCGCTTGTACCGGGACACTAGCATAGGCGTTACAGTTAGACTTATAAAAACGGTAGAGCCTTGTTATTGATTTCAGGCTTAGCATAACGGCACCTAAATGTCGGGTCTTTATGGAGGCTTTGGTAACACACAATTCCAGTAACCACGATTCAGTCGAGTAGGTACATTTCGTATGCAATCAGGTCCTTTTCCTAAGAAATTCCACTCGTTATTTCCTTGAAGTAATCGACCGAGGTGGCAAAGCATTAATCACAATTAACACTGCGACACGCGAACTGTAGCTTGCGGGATTTTTTTTTTAGTTTCTAGGCGTTTTGCATAAACAGGTATTACAGCCGTGTTGTAATAATCATGTCGGTGAAAAATGCAATTTTTTTACGATGAAATGTCATGCGACTTGGCAGATTTAGAACCTGGCCCGTCAGTTCTGACAACCATTTAGTAAATTTTAAATTTATTTTTATTTTAACAGGCAAGGCAGACGGCCCTGAGTGCCCTATTTGTACCAGACTGATGGTAAGTGGCCACCTTCGCCGATAGACATTTACTGATGTTGCATCAGTAAATATGGTATGTATGTACAGATACATGTGTGATACGCGTTTACATTTATTAATTGATTGATAGTTTGGTTTTCTTCACTCAATGTGACTTTTAAGTGTTCCCGAAAATGAAAGTAGTGATGGCTGCCTCGTTGGTGGAGTGGTTGCAAGCGCGACTGCCCATCGGGAGGTCCTCGGTTCAAACCCCGGGTCGGGTACTATTGGATTTTTGTTATAATAATTTTATTATATTTTTGTTATAATTACTTTTATTGGCTAATTAGGTAAAATCATCACTTAGTATTATATCCACTGGTCTCCCCCTCTCAACGGCTACAACAGTTAGCTCTGTTTGAGGTTGGACGTAGACGTGGGTCGCCATAATGAGAGCCGGACTATCGTTTAGTGTCTTCAGTTCACGACCATTAGCCGCACTATAATTCGTTTTCAACTTGCTTTTAACCAAAAGCTCTAATCGGATTGTGAAATGTTCGGGTTATTTTGGCCCGTAAACGAATTAAGCGGGCGCCGACCGAATTGTTATCTAAATTTAATAAATTGCCTTCTGGATATTTGGGTACGGCGTTAGGCGTAACTTATTTTGGTTTGTTCGTGACATTCTTCGTTTGTGGCAGCGTTTCGTGCCGGCGACGAAGTGTTTTGCAATTCGGCAATCAAAAATCGCGGCAGTGATATTTTGTACTTATTTTACTGATTTATTATCGTATACCTACCTAATGTTGGGCGACAAATCGTCTATACACTGAACAATTGAAAAAGCTGCATCTGTTACTAAGCACCACACAGGGTGTAATATCGTAGCATATAACATCACGTCTGTAATCTTCGATAGGGTACGCAGAGGAGTCTACACTCCCATATTTCACCAGTTACGTATTACGTTCCTTGGAATAGGTGGTGAATCTATTGCCATATAGTACTTGGCACAGTTCAATGTTCGTTCAATTACATTCAAAAGCAGAATCATAAATATATAAGTATATATTTATACTCCGTAATAATAGATGAGGCGTTTCTTTTTCAGGGATTTACAAAAGATATAAATTGTGTCCAGATGTGGGTCAGATAAACTGATGAAGCAGCAAACATTACTTAATTTTTTTAGTTTTTTCAATAAACGTCGACACTACGTTCCAAAGGTGTCGCAACAGTCTTGAGGCTATATGAATACAAGCTGAGAATGGAGAAAAGCTTATCTGCGACTCACAGAAACACAAATACGCCCAGTATATAACTAAAGCGGAAATACACCTTTCACGCTGTTATAAATATTTCGCAAAAATTTTAGCTTCCTTTTCATAAGCTGGATATATCCAATTTTCGATTACATGTCATATCAATGAATAACAATCCATTATATTTGGAATTTATTCAAAAAAAACATTAGTAACGCAAAAACAAAGTCTAATTACCTGCAATTTGTCATTTATCGATAACTTATAGTGGATTACTTACAACATTAGGCTAACTTAAGTATAAAAATATATTTCCAAGACATTAAAACATATTTGGATCTAGCTCACAATGCTGCGTGAGTAACAAACGAATTAATAGATTTAAGGAAAAAAGAATAAAGATAAAATCCAGAATTTGGCGCCGTCCGCCGACTGAGCCACATCCTGTATGCGTAGCTTCAGAGAAATTTCATTTACTGATCTACACATCTTGTCACACCGACGAATAACTGCGATATCCTAGTTAATAATTAAATTTAAAAAAAAGTTTTATTTAATTATCAAATGAAGGTAAGATATTTGAAATATTAGGCGAATCGCTGCTTGCCTACGCAGTAAAAATCTGAAATTGTCCTTCCATTTTTATTTTGATTTTAAAAACCATAAGTCCTTTATTAAAATACCGCGAAAATACCATTCGTTTATTTTTACAATTAGAAACGTGTTCTTAGTTATTATCGTCATGTCTTGAAAATTTTAATTTCAGAAACCTACCATCTGTTACTACATTTATGATGACATTCAAATTCATTAATATTTTAGACATGATTAACTACTATCTATTTATTTTGAGAAATCTGTTCACTACTTTTTGTAAGTATCATTAATTTCTGATTATTTACTCGCTGGAAGTGGAGAAGATGCTGACCTTGTTGGCTGATGGCCAGTATCAAAAATCCCCAAGTAAGTCAAGTATGGCATTTTTCACAGATCATTGGATAAATTATCTGTATAATTCAAACAAAGATTTAGCTATAAGTCGTACGAGAAATCATATCTTAGGCATTTGGGACGAACACATTAAATTATAACGTAACATCAGGCCTGTAAACCCCGAAGAGGTAGGCAGAGGAGTGTAGTACACTCCGACATTTTACGTTTACGTCTCATACAATCGGTGGTGGGCCTATTGCTATATACCGGGCACATATCCAGACACCAAGTCACTACTAAATTAAAGACTAAAGAAACTAACTAAACTAAAGAAATTCTAAATTACAAAAATCCAATCCAAGAAGCCTTTTCTTCCCCCTTAACATCAGATCGTAATACAGACCGTGCAGCTGTGGTTCCCTAGGCAACCAAGTACATCTACCAATAAAG
>DWEE01001279.1:0-13764 GCA_018245755.1 Parelbella macleannani
TTTATCGTAGATATTATTACCTACAATGAATTTTTTGATAGAATAAAAATGGTATATACCTACTTATAGTTGTGCCTTGTTATTTCAATCTCATCAAAAATAAAAAATCGCAAGCTTGTAGATAATTTTCTTTATTACCGTTTTTTTCTTATAATTATAATAGGTATACATATAATCTTGTACACTCGAGCAGAGCATTTAAATATTTTATTATAAGGTATCTCCTAATCTGTGTCCAAACGACTTGCCGTAAAAGGAGTGAACTGTCTCATCGGTCGAGTGGTTGGAAGTGTGACTGGGTGATATATATATTTATATAGAGATTGTTACACCCAAGTTCCCCAAGGCCCCCGACCACAACAACAGTCAGGTTATCTAACCACTGTACTAACGTTCTCGTCAGTGATATGATGAATGACGAATAAACGCGGCAGTTCTGTAAGTATAGAGATATTTGACAGTCGCTGTACCTAGCTCATGCTGTAAGGAAACTGGCGTGATAATATAATAATAAAAACAATTTTATAATTAAATGACGTGTCTGTCCAGTGCGCACCGCAGCGCGCTTAGCCAACGTTTGTGGTTTCGATTTCCACCCAGCGCAATTAATACTTGTATGATAGGCACGAGTGTTTATACTTATACTGTTTATACCTTATTACTTATACTGTTTATACTTTGCCTGGGCGTAAAATTATCTGCTGGTATACCTAAGTATGCATTTAGAAATTCTATAACATAATTTATCATTAGTCTAGTTATCATAGCATATTACGTTCCAGATAATTCTGTATCCAATGGCCTTACGTGAGTTGTCCGGGCGTATTATTATTTTCCACGTCCCAAGGAACACTTGATGTTATTACCATTATATAGGTAGATACTATGATGTTATTTAAATTCTATTTCATCGTGTAGCTTTCCCAAAGTATTGCCGCTTACAAAATGGTAATAAAAACGACGTTTTTTTTGTTCGTTTCGTTTCTTTTCGTTTACGGCCACCTGTTTAATAAATAAAACTTCGTTTTTATGTTCATGCGTTACGACCATCGCTTGCAAGACCGTTCACCGCTGTTTGCAACTAACTGTATGGGACATTATATTTCAGTAATAAAACAATTTTATTATATCAATTGGTATATAATTCGAATAATATTTCTAAAACAAGGTTTTTTTGTAAAATGTTATGGCAATCGTTATGACCATTGTTAGCACTAACCACTCCATTACTGCGCACAGGATTTCTATCAGAATGAGATGGATAAGGCTAGGTTGCCAATCGGCAATGGCAGCGAGTTTACAAATTACACATGCCTTAAAGAAAATTATAAAGAATGATATGGTATATTTTCTCTCGATTTTTACTAATAATGAATTTAGTTAATTGGAAATAATTCAATGATAGGTGAGACCCTCGTATTTCAGTGTCACATTTTTCATCGCATTGTACATTTCCATTCGAATTAATCGTTCGAATCTGGTTGTATCGAAAGCGATCGAATTAATTTCATTAATATTAGCGAAAGGTAGATATTACGAAATCAGGTCGTTAATAAAACAAATTGCGTAGGTACGTTTGTTTACATAGGCCGGCAGAAACTTGTGAAATCCATCCAAAAAAAATTATTAAATATTATAGGTCTTAAAAAGTTTCGGGGAAATGTTCGCGATAGCATATGCCCATCACCTAACATTGGCTCAAAATAACCGTTCTTGGTTTTTTTTTTCATACGATTAGAAAATGACAATTGCGTTGTTTGCGAAGCTTTTTTCGCTAGTTTGAGACTATTGAACCTTATCTAATTAAATAACTAAGTTACATTAAGCACACATAATAAATTAAATATAGCCTCAGCACGATATTATTTATATTTCCTGTATTATTTATAATATCGTAGATTCAAAATTAGTCGTGAGAATAACAAAATACATATGTCGTTTGGATGGCGAGAGTACGTATGTAATATGTACCTACTTTACGATTATACAGATGTTATACAGTATTATGCTTTTCAATATTTCTATAGTTTTGAGCAATACGTATTTCTAGTATTTATACAATGGATGTACATATCTCATAGCGATGAACGTAGACAGATTATTTTTGAGCCAATATATATATATTTTTATTTCTAAATTCACTGAATGTAAACATTGAAAGTTATTTCAAGCTCACAAATTATATATACGGTATAAAAATGTTTTCAGTTTGAAGTTTCAGCTCGAGTATTTTATTAACTTTGTAATTTTTTGTGGGTAGGTACATATATTCAAGTACTTACTCGATAAATAATGTAAAATACCTATATATTTCAAATGATTTTACAGTAGAATACAATACCTAGTGTTTGTTTCACTAATCTTATGACATAAAGTCACATTGGCTAATTAGATCTGTGCAATTTAGTCGCTTGCCATCATCATCAGCCTACGTCCACTGTTTGACCTAGGCCTCACTTGAGGGAATTTTTGCCTATAATTCTACTGCGGGTTGGTGATCGCAGAGCATGACTTCTTGCATCGACTACGCTGTTGTCTGCAGGCGACTAGGGCATTCAGCCGTGCCTACGTAGGCCACGCCATATTGCGACCTGCTAGTGCCGGGTTTAGTCGCCTCTTACGACATCCTGGTATCACGGTTTGGGGTCGGGGGATCAGCTCTAACACGGATTGTATAGTGTGTAATTCAGTCATTCTTTAATATGTAGATACACTTCCAAAGAGTAGAAGTTAAATTTATATTAACAAGCTGCAACACATAACATTTTACTTTTAACCATATTTATATATTTATTTGTAACCTTATTAGGACCGCTTGCTCATCAGTAACAAATATGTAACTAAAATCTTACATAGTAAATCATATAACGGGAGGGCACTGGTGACCTGTAACTCAGGTTTTGACACCTACATACATACATCGGACACCAGGTTCTCACTACATAAGGATTAGCTCCCATCTTGTTTTATCATCTAAATTAGTTTCTAAGACCTTATTGTGAGAGCGGATAAATGTTTTACTATTATTATTATTATTTTAGGCGACGTTGGAAGTACAGATAATTCGACAAAATTGTATTTTGGTTCCCAATGGAAAATCTTATTAAGATGTTCCATTTATGATGAAAAGGGAATGAACTCGCTCTTAAAGTGAGTAGTGGCCCAACGGAGCAACGGATTGGAAGGCTTATTTTTCTAAAGTATACAATTTATTTCATATTCTTTTAGTTTCTGTTGTATCTACATTAACCGGTACGGCTGTATTAAACTGTATAACATTATTACTTACTACTTTTTTGGCTTTTTTTGCAGACTTCTAAGGAAAATTTGCTTCTTTACATTAATTAGATCTTTGTTCCATTGCAACTATAACATATGATATACATGATAGAAATAAAGTAATATAAATCTCTTCATCTACATATAATCATCAAGAAGTTTCACTGTTTTTGTTGTAAACAGGCAAATTTGTACGTACCTATATTGGCAGGAACACCGCTAAGGGTAGCCAAACCCGGTTCGACATTCGCTTTAGAGAGAACTCGACTTCAAACACAAGATGGAGTCCTTTTCATCACTAAATATATGAGGAGTATCTGCATGAGTCGTGAAAATGTGTACCCAGCACTGACCATCCACATAGCAACGAAGGTTGATAGTTTGCATTAAAAGATCGTTGATATGTCGTATGAACATCGTAGATTCAAGAATTGATAGCTGTGTGCAGAGTTGTCCGAATATTACTATGTATTATGTAAAAGAATTGCACTAGTGACGAACTTGGTTCTGAAATGTTAGTCAAAACGGAGACTATAAAAGGCAGGTCAATAGTACCTTTAATAAACGTGTTGATATGGTTTGCTTAAAGAAAGTAAAGGAATCAAAAGACGTGTCCAGACAGTAGACGCTGAAAATGAGCCAGCATATATTAGCCTAGATTTCAATGGGTTTATAGGTATGTCCAATTAAACCACAACAAGTTATGATTCTCAATTTAATTCTCCCAATTAACGGCGTTTCAGTAATAGCTTCCATTATAGCCTCATTGTTATCACAAAAGGTTCTACAGAACAAAGGCTTGTTAAAGCATGAAATATGTAAATGTACCAAGTTATACAATTAATGCGTGGTCATTTTAGTGCGCCGTCTCGGCGTGTTTCTTGGACGTCTTTCCGTATTTATAAAAAATTTAGTTATCGCTTGAACTTTATTCAATCACTTTAAACGTTGTTTAAATATGAAAAGATCAACCGAAATTATTTTTAAGACAGAAAATAAAAAAAAACCCTTATTTTCTTAAAGACTGTGACACAGACAGTAATTTTTCTTTCATATTTATTTGAGGCACAAGAATATAATTCGCCGTTTCATATAAAAGGGCTTTCAGCAACATTTGTGTTTTCTATTCTAGGAAAATCCTTGTAGTTTCTTGTTATTTTCGTTAGTTTCAGCTCGCCAAAGCTGTTAAGCGTAGAACAATGCAAGATAAGCGTTGTTAACGATATTATCCTCTACTGCCATTGTTATTTTCTCACTTCTTACAAACACCCGAGCTATTTACAGCCAAAACCTTCAAACATATTTATGCAAAGCTGAATTTGCCTTAGTAAAATATACATATAAAAGTATGTATATATATTTCGCTATTAGTTACCCAAGATGGTTACTTGAGAATTAATTTGGAACGTCTTGTTTATTTTTGTGTCTTCCTACCGTGCACTTCAGGCGGAGAGAAAACATAACGCAGGTTCGCCGCGAATCCCTTTGTTGAGGAAATCTGCTAGCAGTGGAATATTCTATATCTGAAATTGTAAAAATGTCTGTTTTCATCTTATTGAATGTTGTAAAGAGAGAGGGCTACGATGCCGGGAAAAAATTATTGTTACTATCACGAATAAAATAATTACTACAGAAATAACTGATCGTACTTGCATTTTAATACCACTGTTTACAATTACCTCATTTGAAATTATTGTTGTTAATAAAAATACTTAAAACAATTAATTATGAACTAATTTTTTGCAGCAATTGTAAACATGACCAATATTCAGCATGGACAGGTTGGCGGAACCTGCGTGTTATTTATAAATGAATTGTCAGCAGGTACATGGCTACGGGCTGAACCAAGTGTTACCTGGCACTCCCCTGTGCGGTGTAGTACTAAGTTATGCAAATGCGGCAGAGATGCTCGCGGCGTCTGATCCCGTTCCTCGGAATCTATTCAAATACACTGCTGAACGCTTTGGTTCATGCAAAATACCAGGTACAGTATATTTCGCGAACACAAACTGCTTTCGATTAGTGCACTACTTGGAAACTTATTTCCAAACGTAATGCGGTATATTAACATAAAATATCAATTTTCTGTCTTCCCCGCGAAGAATCCGGTGTGATGGTAAAATAATAGTAATAATTATTATATTACTATAATATGAACACCGAATGACAACAATGTTACAAGAAAACTCCGTTAATGAGACATTTCACTGATGCTGAAAACAAAATGGTTTTGAAAAATGTCACCCGCGGGAAGCGCGGTTATATGTGTAATATAAATATACAATATGCATATTCGCTTACACATCTGTATATTGTTATGTAAGCAAATATGTAATCCAAACGAACAAAGCATGAATGGGTATGGCCATAAATCTGTATAAAGAAGTATCAAGTTTTCACACAGTTTTTCTTTTAACTAAGGTTATGAGGTATTATTCAAGGATATTTAGTAATAATCATACGTAATTCTGTCTCTGCGTGCGCGTTATAGTTGTTTAAGGATATTGGTGAATTATCATTAAAATAACGATTTTCTGTATTCTATTATTTGCTAAAGATTTTCGGAGCTTACACTAATTTCCTTACTTCAATCGTGTAAGCAATTAGGGCTAAATCACGTTAGCTCGGCCTTTTGAAGATGAATTCGGTTGTATAAGAATAAAATGAACACTGTTCCTGAGTGTCGTTTTGTGTTTCGAGAACATAAAAGGATTTTAACGAAGATTTCAAGATGTAAACGAAATTATGTTTAATATCATAAGTACCAGCTCGACTGTCTTTTTATCTATGTCATGATCACATTTTTATACATATTCTAATCTTATTAAGGAATATTTGGAAGAAAGAAAGATGGAAGTAAGAATATAATTTTATTCCAGAACAAGGTATAACAGCATACATACTAACCAAGTCAAAATACCTAAGTAATACGTATAAAAAACAATAGAAGCAATATAACAAGTGAAGTCCTACTTAATTAGTAAATAAGTAACTAAAGATACATCAATAATGAAAATAACATATTTGGAGTAAGTACAAAAATGAATTGCAAATATACATTTGTGTATAAAAGTGTAAAATGTGTTATAGCTAAACAATAATTATTATAATATTGTAAAAGCGTGTTAGATAAAACAAAACAATGTATTTTCAGAGAAACAATTTGTGGTTTATTTTTGAAAATCCTCAATAATATAATATCTTACATTACATACGAGTATTATGTTGATTAGTATATTGATGAAGTATAATAATTATGCAGTAGAACTATGTCTAAAGACTGAAGAAAAATAATTAACAAATTATAGGGCAATAAACAAAAATCGATATAATAAGTTGTAAAGGATTTGTGAACAATTTAGTACGAAATTACAAATGAGTAAATATTTATAGGGAACAATAATTAAAAATAGCGTCCATAATTAACCGTTGTGCTCAAAAGTAACATTCCTAAGTTGGTGGTTGGCGAATAAATATTTCTACGATTACAAATATACACAAAGGCAGGGTTTTGTATATATAATAGTTAAAACCAAACTATAAGCATTAATTAATGTTTATCTACACGTAAAAATATTTGTCAACGTATATGCTTATGTACACATCAATGGACTTAAGTTTAACATAATCTTCAAATTCGCAGTTGCCATCTCTGTTTAATCAGGACGCGAATTAAAATTTTAATCCCTTTATTTATAAAAGCTCAATCAATGTCAGTGACGTAATCTATCTATATTGCGTCTCTTTTTCCCTCGCCGTATTTAAAGTTTGTTAGAAAAGAAGACAATGTTCGGGAGACTCATCGATACGTGTATTGAAATACGCAATTAATACATGATCGACAAAGCTGAAACATTAAGCAATAAGCTTAAGCATCAGGCTTTAAACAGTTCCATGAAAACTTTCTATTTCAATACAAAGTACATGCTGTTAACGGCAAAACATATTTTATCCCTTTATTTAGTATTATTGGTGGATCGTTGGAGTACGTTACTCTCATCTGCATACGCTTTTAAGGAGCACAGACGTGAAAACAAAACTAAACTTAATATGTGTAGATATGGCGGGTCGAGGCAACGTTCTTACTTTACCTCACTCTCTGGTGTAATACTCTATCTTTCTTGATGTGGAAATAAGAGTCAACTAACGTCCCCATAATATTGAGTCAATAGAAGTACAACTGTGAACTTTGCTCGTAACGCGAGAGGTCATTTCCCATCCACCACCCCGTCGGAGCTTTACGCTCTGTACTATTTCGATGAGAATATTTCAATTAAATGTGTAAAGGACAACTTAGCTTGTTACTTCATTATATTGTAACACAGCTAAGGGCAGAGGGCCCGGGTTGGGGAACTAGCTATCGCAGTAACATGTACGAGTACGTTGCAAGTCCAATGATAATTAATGCTACATCGTGGCTGCTGTTTGGGAGCATTTGCTGCAGCTGTGGCGCGCTACTGCACTGTGTTCATTAACTAACTGCATTCTAGTGAATTTGTTTATGTTCTTAACACGGAAAATAGTAGTAGGTATGCTTTAGATATTTTGAGTGGCATTTTAATTTTTGTAGACTAAACTGGGTAACTATATTACAGTAATTAGGCAACTGATTGAGAGAGGTACTTGTATGTTATTAGTGGAGGCCTATGTCCAGCAGTGGACTGAGATAGGCTGATGATGATGCTGATGATGATGCTGATGACGATGATGATGATGCTGATGATGATACTGATGACGATGATGATGATGAGGCAGCTGATAAGATGTGTACACACCACCATCATCATCAGCATCATCATCATCAACAGCCTACTCCCGTCCACTGCTGGGCATAGGCCTCTCCAATGGCACGCTATTGAGCTCGATCTTCAGCTCTTCGCAGCCAACCACTGCCAGCCACTTTGCGTATATCGTCATCCCACCTGGCTGGAGGGCGTCCTGCGCTACGTTTGCCAAGTCGCGGTCTCCACTCCAGAACACTTCTGCTCCAGCGGCTATCGGTTCTGCGACAGTTTTGACCGGCCCACTGCCACTTCAGCTTGCTAATCCTTTAGGCTATGTCAATAACTTTGGTTCTCTGTCGGATCGCCTCATTTCTGATGCCAAAGCCAAACTGTATTATTCTGCAAGCCTCCCTCTCAAAATTGTTTCTACTCAACTGCAAAGTTTGCACGAGGTAGACGTACTCCTCAACAACCTCGAGAGGGACACCATTAATAGAAATCGGTTCCGGGATGACATGTTCAGTGAACATTACTTTGGTTTTGTCCAAATTCATCCGGATCGATGCGAGCAGAAGAATTAGCCAGGCTGGAAAGCACATATTTCTTCAAGTCCTGCGCGGTTTCAGCCACGATGATGATGTCATCCGCGAACATTAGGTGTGAGAGGTATTCGCTGTTCACGGTTATGCCCCGTCCTTTGCAGTGCAGTGTCTGGAACATACCTTCCAGGGCATTAGTGAACAATTTGGAGGAAATAACGTCGTCCTGTCTCACTCCTCGATACAGGAGGATAGGTTCAGGTCGCCGATCCTGTACTTGCACGGTCATAGATGCGGCTTTATAAAGAGCACGAGTCGATTGGCGATATGTCCTTCAGCACTTGGACATATCGCCAATCGACTTGGCACCGTTGCAAGGACTCCAGATGTGTAAACAAATAACTCAATAAATACTATTCAGATACCCAAAAAAATATTAGTTATGATATTTTTTTGCGTGAATCGATCCCGTAACCACTGGATCAACAGTTAGATTTAGCAACCATTGCAGCACATGTGCAAATACTAATATTTGTACACACGTAAAAGAAAAATAGCAATGTCATTGAAATTCGACTTTTTCTTATTGAAAGTATACCGTGTTAACAATAATAATTCGTACAACGTAACAAAATAATTCGTAATATTCATGTCATTTTGTAGTCTCTGTAGACAATCCGATATATGACTTAAATTCTATCTATCGCCTGTTAAACACCAGCTACGGCGTAAAATTAATTATTCCATTCTACGATCCATTTCCAAGAGAAGATCAAGCTGGAATTGACTAAGCTGATAGTGTGACAGCTGGAGGCCAACGTCCGCAATCTGTATTCATAATTACCTGCCAACTTTAGCTTATTAGCATGCAAAAAGCGCAAGATGCAGTTCACTGCACTTTTATTAAGCTCGGACGAACTTGCTTCACTGGCTTTTTGTTTTAACGGTATTAGCTTACAAGTTCATTAAGTGCAGTTAGTATTCTCAGTTAAGCTACAATATCGCTCGGATAAATATTTATAAGCTAAATTCATTACAAAAAAATGGGTACATTAACTTTTGGGAAGTCAACAGACGTATATTTTAAGTTTCTAATGCCTAGGAACAACTGTTTTTCCATTTTTAGACCTTTCGCTGCGCTTAACTGGTGCAACGTGGGGGTCTTGTACACCCCTCTGCTTACCCCTTCGAGGATTACAGGCGTGATGTTACGTTTGTTCGCTGCGCTTATTTCGAAATAAATTCAATTTAAATATTAATAACGAATTTCTGCAAAATACGCCTGACGCAAATACCTGTCTTAAGGAGTTTTAGTTATAGGATTGAAGAACGTTTCAATAATTATTATATTTATATAACTCAATTATTAATATCTTAGTACTTTCGGAAAGGAGGTCAGCTTAGCCTTCTACAGAAAACCTTTCCATTTAGCATTGCATTCATTGCTGATCATGTGAGAGCGAGATATGGACATCTTCCCTTGCATCACGCATACTTTCTACGAATATTTGTGTCTAGTTACTGGGAAATTGTTATTTACTTTGTGATTTAGAGACGGAGGTGGCGTTGCGACGTAGGTGTCTTCGTGACATGATTAGTGACGACTTCGTGACGTAGGCGGCGTAGGTAACTTAGCGTAGTTGTTAGGCTAAGAATGGAATGAAGCGAGAGGCATTGTCTGTTGACATTAAAGTGGATATTGTAAGTTATTTCCTTTTGTAACTCTGACTGATCCTAATATATACCATCTTATATTACGTATATAAAGACATGTATAGCGACTTAATAAGGCTTAGTAGACAACCGATTTTAAGCAGTAATTTGTTCTTTGAATTTTATGGTCAAAGTAGCACAGGCGCGTGCCGTCGCTAGTATACAATATAGTTGATATCGTGCTGCAAAAAGATTAACATCGGTAAACGTTCAGTTTTTAATGTTTTCTAGAAAAGTAATGTTTCATGCTAATGCTTCAGTTGAATGTCAGTTAAACAAAGAGTTAGCTCGATGATAATGTCAAGTATAAATACAGTTGCATGTAGGGAAATACTAACAATAAGTCTAGAACTAGATTCATAACCATAACAATTTCTTTTAAGCGTTAAAAGCTGTCATCTTTTAAACATATGTAAAAAAATTAATATATGCTGTTCCTTTTGTTCATTGGAGTCGATTAATATTCAGGTTTCCTCAGTTGAACAAAGAATTCCACACACTATTACATTGTTTTATTTAATATGCATAGGAAAACGAATAGCGTTGTTTTATTTCTAAACGTAGCAATATTTTCTCTTTTTACATTTTTATTCAAATGACAAAAAATGTAACAGCAGAAGAAATGAATTTACGAAAAAATTGATGATCTTTTTTCAGTATCCCTAATTTTCGAGTATCAGGATTGCAACGACATCCAGTAAAAACTGAGAGACTATGTTTAATCAAAATAGTCCAAACCGGTAATCTACGATTCACTTTGTAGGCAGAAGGAGAATAATTTTATTCTGTGTTGATAAATTTAAAATATATGGTCGATCAACTTTTATATGAGATGTTATCGTGAGCGCTTCGATTAATGCATTGGTCCAAACAAAATAAAGTAATATTTGAACGATTTGTAGACGAGGCAGAAATAAATATTATTTTGCTAAATTTTGCTTCAACCGGTATTTAAGCGTCCTTTTAAATCGACTTGTAAACAAACTACATAGAAGTTGAACGAAAAAAACAATCGAGATTTCACCCCCGGCCGTGCCGGCATTTAATCACGGAGTAAAAACAGCAATTACGTCCTCAAGCAAAGACTTTATTGATGAATATTCCTTGAGAGCAATTAGTTTTCTATTTCAAAGACTATTTATTTTGCTGTTGGTATTATTTGCGAAGAGCTGAAGATCGAACTCAGTGGCGTGCCATTGGTGAGGCCTATGTCCAGCAGTGGACGGGAGTAGGCTGATAATGAATGAAATTGAATGTATGACAATAGGCTTACTCCCTTTTGTATGGGACATATAACAATACTGGTTAAACGTGGCAATATTGCACTCCCCTATCTCTTATATAAATACAAGCGGGATGTTATGGTAAATGTACTCCCTATGTACTGCACGTACCTCATTGTAGCCTTAGAATGACACTCTTAATACAGCCTACGTACTGTGCGTAGCCTATGGCATAAATAACCCTAAAGATGTGCGACACTTGACCCAGATTTGTCACTCCCGGTGTGTTTTGTCTCTACGAACTCGTGATAATGTTATGTACAACTAAATCGAAGAAAGAAACCTAACCTCACGCTTGTAGTCCGCGAAGATGGAGGAAATGTAAATTCATTCAAATAGGAAATGTAAAAAAAGTTATAAATATTAAATAATAGAAGAGAATGTGTTACTTGCACAGAATAGGTGCAGTTCTAAACAATGTCCGTTTAAATTTCTATGCGCGGCAGTAGCCAGTTGTTGCAATAGCTTACCAGTAAATTATTTATGATCAATCTTAGGTTTTTTTTTATTTATTTATTGCATTACGAACAAGAGATTACAGTGGATACAAACACGAAACAAAATTCTATTTGAACACTAGAGAACTGTTCTCATAATTAAAGGTAACCACATCATGTTCTAAGTACAACTGTAACACATAACAACAAAAAAGCATATTATATACGTAATTAATATTAAACTGTTGTGATTTTACGTCAGTTATAGTATCAAATAGCTGAAAAACTTACAAATTATTGATCTCCATTTTTTTAAGAAATACACAAAGAAATACAATAAGAAATACATAAATATGTAGATACAACCGTCTTTATAATGTTACAAAAAATCGGTTGTTCTACATAGTTTTGTTAAGTCTCATGTCAAAGTCATACATTAAAAAGATTACAGTAAGTGTAATATTTACGTAACATCACGCATGTAATCCCCGGAGAGGAAGGCAGAGGAGTGTAGTTCACTCCCACGTTTCACCAGTTACGTTTAAGTCCCATGGAAAAAGTGGTGAGCCTTAATTGCTATACAGCGGGCACAATTCCAACTCAGGGATTTGAACCCAGGACCTCTCGATCGGCAGTCGCACTTGCAACCGCTCATCCAACGAGGCAGTCAACTGTAATTTTTTTATAATTAGCTATACTAGAGTGACACAGCTGAGTGGGGATTATGAGCATATACATTTTTGTCATCGGTCTCTACCTATGTCTAGTGGACTTAGACCGGCCGAAGATGATGACGTTGTGATTGTATGTAAAAATCTGTTAATTTTATTATTTCGTCATGCCAGGGTTCTTACGGGATAATTAATTAACTTAATATAAATAGAAACCCTGACAATTAAATAATAAACACCTGTATAATAACTTCGAATACAATTTATATCAAAGTTGTAAGAACGAATTTAATTACAATTAATAATAATTTTAATCATGGATAATGCGATTTAAAACATCACAACTTCTGTGTCAGGTCGGTCCTCGCCGACACATGTCATGTACATTCAAGAAGTCACGTCATCTTGACATGTGGAGCATATTCAAAGCTCGCACCGGAAGGAAAACATCGACGCTTCCCGTTCATTATATTATTCCATTGATATCTGTTAACCGAGGTTACTTGATGTCGACACTTGCATATTATTAAATATTATTCATTAATTATTATGTCAAATACGACTAACAGTCGTGGGTAATATTACATAATATACGACATAATATGATGCGTAATTTTGGCATTTGATTAAAATTTCTTGTCATTTTTCGGAAAACGGAAGCATTTTTGTTATTACATATATAACATAGTGCGGGTAGCGATAAGTGTGGTAGTCGTAAGTAAAGTAGTCACGTGTTTACCTGAAGCAATATGACTCTAATGAGGTGTCGTGCACGCGCGGTAATAGCACTCGTGATTACCGAGGATACTGACTACCTCGAGTCTTAGGGTTGTTCGTGACGGAATGCGGATTTGAAATAATCTTGAAATATTTAAGGCAAAAAAGATATTATCTTGAAATATTGCTATTTTGTTTGCAATACTTGGCGCTATTATACGCAATACTTCAATATGTAATAAATTATTACATTTTTATATAGTCTAAATGAAAAATGAGTAAAAATGAATAATTCAATAGATAGTTCACATAATTTTCAATGATTTTTGTTTTATAATACCGCCAGTTTACTTGCTTTTCACTCTATATAACTATGTAGGTATGTCTTGCCCTTTGTTAGT
>DWEE01001280.1:0-13764 GCA_018245755.1 Parelbella macleannani
ATATATTGAAAGTGTGATGGCATTCAAAACTTATATCTATTAATTATAACGGAAATGTTAAACTATTATGTATTTTTTTAATTTAATTATAGTAAATAGTAGTGTGTACCAGAAAACGCTAGTAGCTGTTTGAGAACAGCAGTGGCTGCCTTGTGGCACACTTCGACAGACACCTATGATCATCGCTGCCACAGTCAAGGCGAATGATTTTAATTTTATTGACAATTTAAAAAATTGAATGAATTAACGTTACGCTTCATCTCGTTGTCGCGGGGATTCTTCACCATTCTACGTGTTTAATATTGAAATCGTTTATCACAATGAACAGTATAGTAATTGCATTGTAAAGATTTCATCGCGGTACCACGCAGAGGTTTTCTTAAATTTTTTCTGTGGGGAATAAGTTTATCCTTTCTTAATAAATTTTCGCTAGAACCCTCAACTCCACTTACGAGGTAATGCTTGCCAAATTCACTTTGAATTTAATGGGCCGTGTCTTAGATTCGCCGCTAACGTTGTGCCTGTGTGCGGCGCGCCACAACAAGCCGTCACGACGCTCGTAAAGGTCTCACTCGATGAAACTTGTCTTATCCTGGCTTCTGTTGCTTTGACACTGTTAGCTAATTATCATTTCATTTGGTCCACAAATGAGGAAAATGTGGTTTTAGTTTATTTCGATTTCATAAATGATTATTGTTATAATCTCCTAAATCGTTTTATGTTATTGGTAACAACGATCTTTTGCTATCTTTTAAAGTATGTTTGAAGTCAATTCCTAATGAAAATTGAACAAGACAATTTCACAAGTAAGCATTCAAGGGTCGTTTCTTATTAGCAGCTCAATCGCGTATTCGCCTTAAGACGTAAAAACATCGTTGACTTGTTTGATTTACTCAAATAGTTTAAAGATTTCGTGCACTATCCGGATGTACTTAACTAAATTTATAAAACGTCTGGCCAAACGCTACAAGATAAGGAATATATATTGTGTAGTTTAAAATAGTATCATAGGATTACTCAGGATTCTTCTCTCTTCTTCGGAGCCAGCAAGGCGTTGCCAAATTGGCTTTGGATTTAATGACTCGTGACTTAAATTTGCTGTGAACGTCGGTTATGCTCGTGACCTTTTCTTGTAAAGGGTTTTAGGCTAGGAAACCTTTTAATTCAGTATTTGTATTACGAATACTTATTATTCAAATAAATTATTTATAACGTTTTTATATAAAAATATTTTTTCAACGTTCCTTTAATAGGGTACATAAGAGTTCATTTGGCCGGACGAAACAATAAATATTGTTATTCGGTGTTCATTAATGCTTCAAAAAATCAAAAAATTTCCCGCCGTCCCTTTTACGTTACGTGTTGCGGTTCATTTATTTGGTACTAAACCCCGAGGGATTTTCTTACGGGGAGATTTAGGGCATTCCTTAAAGTAATTATGTGTCGTGAGGGCGGATAGGGTTGTAAAATGTTTGAGGTCCATTCTTCTTTGAGCACACCCGAGAGTCACTTAGTAGTCTTATAACTGTACTTATGTACCTAAAGTTTGCCGTTTACTTCCCACTCTGGAATACCGCGCTAACCCACACTCACTGATGGAACAACATACCTTCTGTTTTGTATTTTGCTTGTTCTTTGTGTTCAGTTTAGAGGTTAAAAGTATGTATATACTTAAAACGTTCTGTAGCCCCATTATGATTCCAAAATTGATGGTCAACGGTTTATAAGTCCTTATTTGAGGCGGAAGTTTCACATTGATATCACGTCATAACTAGTTGCAGAAGCTCATGATATCAGGGTTAACGTTTTACGAAATGTAATAGGTTCAATAGAAATGAAATGAGCACAAAATAATGTATCGGCGTAGTATTGGACAATCGACTGCCATGTCGCGTCATTCGAAGGAGCATACTTTTTATCAGGATAGGTAAAGTGAAAGATAAAAAATTATTCTCAGTGGAGACTAAGTGCAGTCGCAAGATTTAGAATTCATGAAGCGGACACGATGGGAATTGCCGCCTCATTCGCTATGATCTAAGGCACATTTAACTGTAGGCAAAACATTCTGTTTTTTAAGTTACCTCTTTGTTACATATTCTTTGTAAACTTATTATTTGTGCGTAATTGCTTTTAATATTTTTGTCCGAAACAACGCTTTTGAAAGTAATTAATTTATGTGAAATCTTTTATTATAATACCACGGGTAAATAAATCAAAGGCGTTCAAAATATGTTTGCCAAAAGTGAAAAAAAAGTTATTTAAATTAAAATACCTAGAGCCTGATAAAAATCGAAGAGCAGTTTATACGCTTTTATACGAGTACATAGTCGTGAGTTTATTTTATTCAAGAGGATCCGAAATAAATAAATAATTCGTTTCGCAAATTAGCTAAACGACTTACAGATATCATGGAGGCATTATAATTTTCCCAGAATTGTGTACCCCTTAACGGTGAATACGTGGAATTTTATCTCAAGCGCCGTCAGATGGAGCCATGAGTTATGTCCATGAAATGCCAAGGTTTATTGTCCGTGCCCAGATGACGAGGGTCGATGATCCCTGTGTTGGTGCTGATGCTGCGCTCAATTGTTTTTATTATTCACCGAGTGTTAAGTGGAGCAAATTGTACGTCAGCCCTCCATAATAACTTTGCTTTTTAAGTAGTATATATTTTTTATTCGTATAGGTACTAAGAGGTTCTTAGGTTTGATTTATATCTCATTGAGATCCGATGCATTATTTGTCCGTGGGCCGCAGTGACCATTTATAAGCTGATACACTTATTTGCATGGCAAAATATTTCTTTGCAAACGTCCACACTAAAAGTTAATAGATTATTACATATAATAGAGTGTTTAGGAAATTTCAACCTCGTGTCCAAGTTGCTGAATGAAAATCTAAAAGTGAACCGCCAAGTTAATATGTGGCTTGCGAATAGTTGTGAACTTAGATATTGTACTAAAATTCCTGCGGAGAGTTTACAGTGGAGCATACTGCTATTGGAACTTTTTTAATAAACCTTGCCCGCAATTTCTAAAGAAACTTTAAAAATAATTGCCAGTCCTGGTTAGATGTACTTCGAACACTCTGTATTTATTTAGCCGCAAATGATCTGATTTGTAACTTAAGCGCTTTCTACAAGTAGGAGTTGTTTTGTTTCTTTACGTTTAATTTATGCTATTTTAGAAAAATTCTAAAACTTCTAAAAATTTTAGAAAAATTTCAAATCCATATAATAAAAAACAAGTAATATTAGTATGTAATATATTAAATTATTAAATATAAGCGGTTGTTGCTTAGCAGTCGCGTTTGCAACCATTAGATCATTAGGACAGTCTACTTGCAGGTAAGTGCTTACGTTATGTAATATATGCTTTAAGCTTAAAATTATTGTATTGTAAAGTGCAGCGGAGTCCTCGCAGGACACGGGCACGTAAACACAATGCCGACTCAATTTCATTAAGCTGCGAGGCGTCACCCCTACTGTTGCAGTGTGACAGGTGTGGTGGGAACAGAGACAATTCCATTAGGTGGCAAACAAAAGATGTTGTATTAGTAAATCAGCCTTTTCGAAATCGTCTGTAGTTCTCTCTGGGGTGTAAGGACCATTGTCATGTTGCCAGCATGTTTGTTTGCTATTCAATAATATTATAGACGAATCACTTGAAATTATTTGAATATTATTGTAGTATTACTAATGCTGCAGGTATTCTATGATTTAGACTAAAAACCATTTCAGTTCGTTTATGGGCTAATTCTTCAAATTCACTTTTATAACCATCAAAACACAATTTTGATAGTTTTAGTGTCAATCCTCCTAAAAGTGTCATAGGCACATTGTGAGAACTAAGTGTAACGATTTCGTCATTTGCATTCTTAACCGTATTGAACCGGCAATATTTACGAGTTCAACAGCTGACTTACGACAGCGAGGCGGTAAAATTTTATTGCGAGCATTAAATTTTTCGACGACTGAACACAATGTATCGCTACTTTATGTTACATTAAATGTGATAAAAATTTATTTAAAACCAATTACCGACAAACTGTTTTATAGTTATAGTGTTTTTTACTGCGCTCGGAGCATATAGTATATATATATGTACGTGCGAGGGGAAGACGACACATACACACAGATACAATATGGATGTTTACATGATAATTAATTTAATAAAAATAATAATGTATTAAAATCAGCGTCACATATACATATTATGCCAACATTTATAAATTTTACAAAAAATACTATTAAAGCAAAAAGTTGTCGAATACTGAGAGAGCGTCTAACGTCTGGAAATGAAAATTGGACGGCTGAATAAGTAAATGGAAGGCACTTGAACTAAACAACCCCTAACCAGCTCCCAATTTACGTAGTGTTTTCCAAAGCCGTACATGCGCGGACCTTTTAAGCACTTCTATTCAAAAGCCCCTAATCCAATTGAAGTAGTGACCACATCATTAATTTTCTACAATATCGCACCCTCAAAAAGCTTTGCTTTCGATATTTCAGCGAGAATTATTTATATTTCCCTGGTAAGCTAACAAAGGCTAACCATAAATAAAGGTCTCACCCTGGGGGATACCGCCTTACTGCCTTTGATATGGCCCCTTTCTTATTTCGATGCGGGATAATGTTGCCCGCTGTATCACTGGCAGTCGCGAGCGTAGCCCATCCATCATTATGTGTCATTGTATCACGTGAAAACGCGAGGAAAAATGTTCTGCCGTGTCTAAAAACAATACCGTCCCAGAACTTTATATACTGTTTAATGTCGATGTTTATCGACTATTTGTTTGTTTAAATCAAATGTTTTTTGCGTCTTGCAAAGTTCTCTACGTCCATGCACTGTATTGTACCTTTTTGGAAATACGAGTATGTACGTTTACATAACTTTTTTCATTATTTTTATTAGCAAGATTAGAAAAGACTTTCACCATTGGAATAGACACGAGCATAGCGGCGTGCCTAGGAATAGCAAAGAGTGTATCTACCTGTAAATAAAATTCGCTTCGCAAACGTGTATGAATTGCACGACCATTTCGCGGCGGTATACTAAGTAACGAAATGCACTGAAGTTGGGAAGATAACACCGCGGCGCCAGGGGTGTCTTAGACACTTTGTTGATGTATAACGCACCCGCGCAGATTAATGATTAGCGGAATGTGTAGAAAGTTGGTTCAAATGCGTGTAGCTTTTTGTAATAGCATGAGCTTCAGCTGTTCACAAACACAGAGTGCGTTGCTGTTACACTACGACTTACCGGGCGTGGCTGGTTGGTTCTTGGATTTTACTCACCCCCAACATGTATCCAAATAATGAATATCAAGGTAGCATTGTATCATCAACTGTATTGACAGGTTTTTTGGGAAAAGTCTCCAGATATATATATATATATATATATTGTTGTTAATGTTCTTTACTAATAATCTTACATATGTATTTGACATGGAGAGCGTTTAGAGTGCAATTTTTCAACTTGTAAACCTATGTTATTTAAATAGCGATGCGTTATTTGAACAATTAATGAGAATTTCACATTTGTAATCAAATAAGCAATAAATTAAAATAAAGGGCCAAATTTTGGAAATGTGTTCTGTGAAAACAAGACAATGGAAATACAGCTGTTGGTATGTGTATCCCGGAGATGAGACGTTTGCTTACGACAAGTCCATTCACCTTTGCCTTGAAGAGTTCATAACACTGGAAACACAGTAGGGTGTTGTACACGTTACTTACATGGATGAAAATGAAAGACGGCAATACAAAGAAAAAACGACAGCGGCACGTGGAGCGACAGTTCCACATCATTACACAAATGATGATATCAAAACACTTATACTGTACTGATTGAAAATTACTTAACTGTAATTTTGAATTTGAATTTTGAATTAGAAATTGGAAATTGTACTGTTGAACTAGTTCTATCATTCAGTAATAAAGAACATCCTAGCTGGTGCTAAATTAGTTATTTAATTATTGTTGAAATTTTTTTTTTTTTCTATCTACTAGCTGCCTGCTCTATAGAAAAGTGTGTATGTATGTATACGCAACACGTTAAAATGGTTAATCAAATTAGATATGAAGGTTTACAGCGCCATCAATAGCTTATAGTTCCACTATCACTTACGGATCTCTTTTCAAAATTAGAACGGTAGGGGCAATCTGCCGAGTTGAACCACTGCACTCACTCAGTGTTGGCACACTTGACTTTCCTCTCTTTGATTACCTTCATCATTGCTATAAACGATATTTATAACGCATTGGTCCATCTTGCGACATCTTGCGATTTGGCATTTAAATACCCCGGCTCTAAATGGTTATCGCTGGTAATGAAGTTTTATATTGGCAACCACAAATCAAAACCACATACCCTCTGTGTGCATCAATCTTAAAGCGAAGAATTTGTAAAGTATTTGTACCTTGTTATTAAATATAATTCATCAAATTTATTCCATTTGCATTTGAACTCGATTGTAACATGATATTGATTTAAAAAGCGTCGCAATTTCTAATCTGCCTACATGCACTCGGCAGTTCTTGTTCTGTGAGGAGTCTCTTTTCCCAAGTTAATGGAAATGGCCTAAATTATTTGAGTTGTGTTATAAAGTGCACACCAGTGTAGATTTACACGCTGAGTGTGCGGGAACGAGTGAGTGTTGATTTAATGCAATGTAACCAAAACCCTAATACTCGCAGTGTGCAGAAATTGTTCCACTCTAAGCGCGCGAGTATCTGTACACTCTGCAGTTAAACTCGCTGTAACTAAGATTGAATGCATGCTTCCCGCGCTCATGTCAGCGACTCGCGACTAATTTAACTACCATTCCTCGGACAACTTATGGCGGATCGCTATTTCTATAGATGATTAATATCTACAAGCAATCGTTAAGTTCCTCTCGACAATAATGTATCAATATTTTACGTTTCTGTGTTTATCATTTCGGTGCCTCAATGTTTATGTTCCTTAGAAATGTTAACTGTATTTTTATCAACGTTCCGGTTACACTGACTACATAAATAATGCGTAATTATGGTCATATTACTAGTAATTCTAATTAATAACTTACTCAGTCCCTGTGATGTTCAAAGTACTCCGTGGTTCAAGAAATCGAACCTTAAGGTGATAAGGAGCGACTTGTGATGGAGCGATCGGTGCTGTCGTCTCATTCCAGGGGTATCCGTCAGCGCCGCTTGGCCCCACTAATTTAACTGCAATTTAAAAGTCGACTCGTGGAGTGATGGCCGTTGTGGCTCATGATGCTGATTAAGAGCATCGCCTGCATATTGATTTGATTCGCTCAATAGCGTTGTTCCTGAATGTATAATGACTTGGATGGTTTTATTTTTAGTCTCGATAACTATGGTCTCGACTGCGCTTGTAACTGCTCGACGGCGGATGCACGGTATTGCCAGTGTAATTAATGCTACTAAGATAAATTGCATATACTATTGCTGTTGTAAAAAAACATATTTATATTTTTATTTTCAAATGTTCAATTTAAATATGAGAATATAATGATGAATATTTTTTATATATAAATTAATTCTATATATATAACGGCAGGCCGCATATTGATGCGGCCTGCCGTTTTGATATAGAATTAATTGATATATAAAAAATATTCATCATTATATTCTCCATCTCCGGCCAATGCCGGGTCAAGTGGCGACTGCGGCTTATAGAAAACGTTATATAGCATATCATAATAAATAATATTTTGTGGTGCTACTGTCGTGACAACTAACTTCAAATGTAAGCAGCTATCGTGTGTCAGTATGTTACACGATTGAACCCGGAACACGTCTACGCGCTCCACTGAGTGTGCTGAAACGTGATTACATTGATAACGCAAGTACGGAGTCCACCTATATTTCTATAACGAACTCTATATATTCTCTATTATAAAACATAATAGGGTGACATTTTTCATTACGAAATTCAAAAAGAAAATGAGATGAATGGATTGAAAATGTTTGGTATGTGAATACGATGCTTATTCATGATTTTTATCGCTTTAGGAACACAAGCAAAAGTTAGTGTATTGTAACATCAATACAGATAACATATTATCCTGGCTGGACAAAGTAAGATGACATTTACTGTGACATAAAAATAAATGAGTTCTAATAAGGACTAACCCAAGATGTACTGGAAGCACACCTAGCTCGGCTAAACATACGATATTAATCTTCAGTGGCGGCGGAAGATTGTGGGAACTTAAGGACTATCTAGTTTTATATTGTGCTCATTACGGTTATCTCGCGGGCGGCTCCACAGCCCCTGCAAGAGCACTTTAGGACCTCTGGCAGATAGCTGTTTAAAATACCTTTTACTGACCCGTGAGCACTTGAGCTACTTATGCTTATTGGTTACACGACTTAATACAAAAAACATGTAATCATAGTTATTTTAAGGCGATATTTTCATTTAAATAAGTTTTTTTTGTTACTAAATTACTGCAGAAGGCGGAGTCAGGTAGCGAGAGGCGAAACATTCTTCGCATGTGTTAAGTTGATTTCTGCGTGTAGTACCTACTTACATGTCCGATGTTTGTTACTCGCTGCCGGTGTTGTTTCCATGGCCTAAGGCGTTCAAAGTAAATACTATACGACTACTACGAATACTAGGGTTCAAGGACTCCTCAAGTTGTAAGTAGATGTCCGTTTCCAGCTGTGGGATTTCATAAATTGTAACACGTGAATATATCTTATATCCTGCAAAAGTAGTATTTAATGAAATTGTTGTAATAATAACATCGATGTCCATCTCTCCCCTGCCGTTGTTTAACGGATTATATGTATGTATGGACTGTATTTGCATATAGATCAAAGCGATTAACCGTCGCGTGACGTCACCATACCCTCTTAGGCACGTTACTATTATATAGGTAATATAATTGTTGTGTTCTCAACACAACGCGCAAAAACAATCTGTAGTCGGCAAGTTTTGAGTATATCATCCTATTTATGTACATCTGATAAACGAGCCACGCTGTACACCTAGTTACAAATCTACGTAGTTATAAAGCCGGTGCTAATTTACTTAGACGAGAAACATTTTGAGCATACTTGTACATTGCTCTTACATTCGAGCACGAATTTGTTCCTAGGTACCAAGTTTGTTGGGGATTTGTTTAACTGGTTATGAATACCTGAATACTTCCGTATAAATTAAATTCCTGTATACATATCTCGTGTAATGAGCACGGGCGAATAAAGTTTGTTCGCAACATCATATTTCATGTTGCTATCTTCTGGCGGAACTTCACACCGCGGTCAGAGTGTTCGCAACACAACAATGTTTGCGTACTATGTTACATCGAAACGTGGGTAGTATCTCACTGCTTATTAGAACATCTTCGACCTTTAGATATATGTATAACCCACATGAAAAGCGAATTTTATAATATTCATCATCCAAGCTTATCCAATACTTATAGTGGTCTAGATCTAGAAGTTACATGTTGTGGAATACTTATAGGCCGATTTTCATAAGTTTTCAGGTATATATAACATAGAATTCTAGTAAATATGTTTAGGTAATATTGATGAAGCGTTCTCTGCAGTGACTTACCTGGTGAACCATTGGTTAATTCAACTAATTGTTGAGTCGACTCTCACCAGGGGTAGACATTTGTATGTGTAAAACGGGTGTAAAACTACTTCTACGTAAGTATCTACATATTTATGTGTAGTTGCAATTTTTCAGTCGTCTGGTTTTGCTCTGCCCAGTTTGGCGTTACATGACCGTGTGTATCTGTGGAGATGTCCGAAGATATTTATCATTATCAGTTATTACAATGTTATAATATTTACCTAGTCCATTAATAAATGTAATAGATTTCATATTTGTTTGTTTTCGTTAAATCTGAAGTGCAATTTACAATTAAGTAGCACGATTCTTCGTGAGACCGTTAAAAATGTAAACAATTTTATACAAAGGCGGCCAACGGGACGTTCTTCCCCACTACTACATCTAAATGTAATCTTTGATTCTTTAATATTATAGAGAGTACATTTTAGCCCCGATGAAGTGTCCAGCTGAATGAAGCTTCCAGCAGTCGTACTGTAAAAGGGTCGATGACGATGAAGATAGTGAGCAGGACCAACAGCTAGATACCATTCAGTTAATATATGTTCTAAAATATACACCGGCGTCTACTGCGACATTTCGTCTAGTTTAGCGAACTAAAACAGCGTGCATTATGGCGCTATCTGTTACACTTATATCGCGACACTCGAAGCTTGTTTATCGCAGCGCAGGTCGCGACCAGGGTTCATTACCTTCCGACAGAAGCCGTTAATGGAAAACGTTGTTTGCCGCTCCACTATTATGTACCGCTTAGATTTTCCCACCGAGCACTTTATGGTTTTCATTTATGAAATAAAAGAGCTTTTATATTGAATTATTTTATTATAATTGGACCTGAAGCCTTTAGGCTGCCTCTGGAACACAATTAACGTGTTTTTCCCATTAAAACGTAACATATTTCCGTGTGAATGATGGAATTATATCGTTTCATTCTCGGCGTGTTTGGGCGCTCGTCGGCTAGCGTTTGGACGTAAATGATTCCGGAATTACATTCACGTTGTTGGAAATTTTCACTCCATCGTTGGAATTGCTGTTACACTAATTAAGCAAGGAAGGTTTGCTTAATCAGACCAAGTATTTGCTCGTGGCTTTTGCCGAATTTCATGGTCGAGTACACGTACAAGCTATCTTGATAGAGGATGAATCTGTAAATCCGTTTTAATTTTTGTATCCTCGTTACTGTATAATAATCTGTAACATTATGAGTTGCATGAATGTAACTGACGGAGATTAAAGTGGACGGGAATGCAAGTTTTTTCGAAATGAAAAAATTTCAACCTTAACATGTAGAGGAATTAAAATATGTACTTGATACAAATGAATTATACAAACATTATACCACGGGGTACCTATATAGAGGACAACTGTGTAACGTCAGTAGTCGCGGTTTGGAAGTTCATATTTTATTATCCGCTGTTATACGTATAACGTCTTAACACGAGATAAAGTTAGCCCATAATACTTCCCTAAGTTCGGTGTAATGCTTCATGGATAATTTCACTGCTAACTTTCAATTTAATCTAGAAATTTCCTCATCAGAATTTCCCATCAGTGTGCATTGTTTTATAAGAAGTCGTATTTCATCTAAAATTGTAAGACATACGTATGTATGTACAATATGGATTCGTTTCTCATCAACTTACTTTTAAGTGATTGTTTTGCGATTTAATTATTTCTAACTGCGTTATGTCAAATGTAAAACATAAATAGAGAAAGTAAAAGCGGTATTTCAATAGTATGTACTATCTTCAAATTTTGAAAATGAGGAAAGTGGAGAAACGAAGATCCAATATGGAACAAATTATTTTCATAAATGTCATCACATAGTTTTACAATTCGTCGTGATTTGCATTTAGCTAAATATTACATTAATATTGGTTGCAAATCAATGAACATATTGTCGTTTTCTGATTAATAAAAGAACGTAAAAAAAACCGTAACGTCACGCTTGTAATCCCCGAAGGTGTAGGCAGAGGAGTGTGGTACACTCCCACGTTTCACCAGTTTGATCAATAATTTAGTAATTGTTATTACATTTCATAATAATGTCTTTACCGTTATCATCAATAGCACCAGTTCATGTTGTCTGTGCTAATGTAGACCCGGAATACCTGACTTCCGCATTTAGGTTAGAACTGTGCCATAGCGGACACCGTGCGAACTAATCTTATCTCAAGTGATTGTTGCGCGCGCGCTACATCGCGCTGTCTTACGCGACGACAGACGGGAGATGAGATGCATGTGTAGCACCGGTTGATGCGTCTCTCCTCGTGGCCGCGGGGCGTCTTCCTACACTTCTTCTCGCTGACATAGACAATAGCATATTGTATTGAGAACACTAGCAGGTTTCCTCTGAGTGGTGTGGCTAATAAATCGATTTTACACCATCCGCTAAAAGCGAAAGTTCTAGGTATTCTTTTCCAACTGTCCAGACTACATAAATTATGCTTTCCCCATTTCTTTGGTAACATTTTATTTTATGGGGGAAAAATAGCCAAATTTAATCTATTAAGAAAGAAGAGAGAGCTGTCGTTTTAAAATGTTGTGGGAGATTTTATTTACACTTTTGAATCTTTATACAAGTAGAATTTATTTAAAAAGTGGCTGATGTTTACAGACACATCCGAACTAAGTTAGTAGAGACAATTGCTCATGTTTTATTTAATTATATCGCCCTTTAATATAAAAATGAATTGTCGAATTTAATTATAACATTACCGTTACTTTATATATTTACATATAGTAACATGAAGTATTTCTGGCAACTTACGTATTTACACCGTTTTCGAAGCTTAAAATACCTTGTAAACTTTACGAATTTAGCACTTTGGTGACGTAAGCATTTAATTTTGATTGAAAGTGCTTGTTTTTAATTAAATTTTGCACTTCCGGAAATAACTCGTCACGGTACAATGTATCTACTATTTCATTGTCATGACTGTTCCGCAATATAATCTACGAACATGTAAATAGACGAACCCGACAGCTTCAGATCGTAAATTATACTTACTTAAAACCGCCGTCAATACTGAAAGCTTCCTGTAAACTTAACCTACATCCATATAGGAAAATTTCCATGTAAATTTATCTCCGTTTGTGTTTATAATATGATAATTTAAAACTTTTCTGTGCGTATTGCGTATGCATGAGGATAAACAGCCAGCGTTTCGTTACGTATAATTTATTGCGACAAGTTAATTCACACGAGAAATTTTCGCCTACTTTATTTCCACCCCGACGGATTCTCGGCGCTGGTATTTATATTAAGCGTGTACAGCGTACCTACACACGTGTACATACGATGAAATTGACGAATTAAATTATGTGATTCTCTCCATAAAAGTAAAAAAACGCACTCTACGAATCAAATGATGTTATCGACCTTATTCTTTCTTTTACGAGAATTTGAACGTAAATTCCGATATCCTGAACGTGCCACGCTGGAATAAAAATGTACAATGAAATGTAAAGGTAAATATACAGAGTAAAATTGTGGTTTATTTTTTGAAGGTTTCGTTATCGACGTCAGAAGAATTGTGGGCTGTTAGAGGGGTTGAAATTCAAACGGATAAATATCCCGTCGGCTGGGCCCTGCAACCCGCGAGAGTTTAAATTTAAATAGAAAGTTATCGTTCATGACCGCTGTTACTTCTATTCCGTATATATACTTGCCACTTTAGATTACTTAATGGTGTTTAAACTTACTTTTAACCGGTTAAATTTACTTTTAAGTGAGCTCGTTTGCGAAAATAAATGTGTCAGTTACATAGAATTGTAATATAATGAATAATAAATTCTTTGTATTATTTTACCTATAGGTTATATTTATTATATGATCAATACAAAGTAACTCGTGGTTAAATAAAAGATTGAAAGTTAAAGTAATTACTTTAGCTTAAGAATACTTTGCGTATGTGATATTTATTAGTTTTGAAGCAGGGCGTTTACAAAGCCGCTCATGACAATACTAAACTCTATCCACTTCTGTCTATTCTTTAGAATGATTCTATAATATACTTAGCACTTACGTAACCTATAGAAATGCGACTGTATTGTGTTTGTTTTCATTAATATAATTTATTTAGCACGATAATTTGCGAATTTGATCAGTTGTCGTCATCATCATCATCAGCGTACTTCCGTCCACTGCTGGACATAGGCCTCTCCAATG
>DWEE01001281.1:0-13762 GCA_018245755.1 Parelbella macleannani
TGATTTGTGAGTATTTATACACATGATTATACATATAGTTTATGTACCGGTTTAACTCACGTGCGTTCACTTTCATGCGTTCACTTCGCTTTATTTAACAACATACATACATAAAATGCCGTAACAATATCACATCCATTTCTAAAGCATTACTGGTATAAATAAATTCAATTCACATCATAACAAATGCACGGATTCTTTTCCCAAACGTTTAGAAAGTTCCAGTAGATTCGATTTAATTTCTTGGCACCGCGTCGCGCAGAATAATGGGTTGGATAAATTCTAACACGTCGGATTTTATTGGGTTATATATTTCCCTTGAGATCTGTTACCATCCCCACGGATAAGTCACTTTAAATAAGGATAGTAAAATTATATACATATGAGCATGTAAAATAAACTTATACGACCGTTTTGATACACCTATGTATAGAAATACGTAAATGAAAACCGTTATAAAATTATATTTTAAGAATGAATTTAGGAATCATTGAATCTATTTTTAATCTATAATGTTTTGTGTTCTAATCTAGTAGTCGCTTTAAGATATTACTTTTAGATATACATTACTATAATGTATTCCTATTAGTCAACTCAAGATTACTCAAAACATACGAAAAGGATAGTGAATTATTAAATTATATTTTTCTAAACTGGTGCGTACTAAGAGTCCTGTATGTATGTACACTCGTATTCGAAGTCGCTGCAAATGTCTATAGCCAACAGCGGTCATTTGTGACTGCCGTCTACTCGCTTGCTACGTTTTCACATAAAAAAGTTTGCCTTAATAACAAAAAAAATTGTTTCACTCTACTATAATGAAAGAAGGAAATGTATGAAAAGAGACTGTAAAACTTACATCGCTTACTTTCAGCACATGTTGGCCGAGAACTGCCCGTTATTATGTTCAAAGAGTCTGCAACACAAAGATCCTTCTAACCGGAACCGCGTAATGCGGAACTGTTTCTTAGTTGAAAACGGATGCTGTGTTTTCACAGTGTAGCTGCAGACTTCTGCCTTCAAATTCCATGTAATTTATTATAGTACATTAGTACAGTACTAGATAATAGCCATTACTGCATATTTAATCCTGACTATGAGGTAAGGTGCATTTTTATAAGCACATTTTTGGCCCATATCCGAGCGCTTGGGTAAAGCAACAAAATAATTGGCTAAAGTCTAATCGTGTAACGTAATTTATAGGCGCACAATTAAATTTGTATAATAAATTGGAATAGAGGTATTTAAATTTTAAAAAAACTCATCGAATCTTGTAGATCGATTTGGCAACATCATCGAAAAACAAGCTGTGGCGATAGGTACCCATTATAATTCTCACCGTACAGCACTCACGTCGCTTCACATTAGATCGCTGCAGTTGGTAGAGCCGCAGGAACCGGTAGGTCACGCTGCTGTCGTCGCATCAGGCTCACGGTGCGCCTCAACTCGCAGCTCTCCAGGGACCTCTGGATCCACTTGCCGAGGCATTTCCGGCAGTAACGGTACGGCAAGAAGACGGCACCAACGATCAGTACCACGCAGATCGTAGCACCTGCATGCCACATTAGCTGGTCTGATGAAGCGGAGTTCCCAGCTCCATTTTGGGCTATAATAACCTCTTGCTCTTTGTCCTCCCATAATATCGTTTAATATAATTTGACACCGAGCGCGCGCACTGGCAGGGTCGCCATATAAGGTGCGGAGTAAAACGACTGTTCAGCTTCAATACATGTTTATTACTCATCCACTTTTACACATCATTAACATATATAAGTACCTATCGCCACAAAGCGAAATGTCTAGAACTCCCAAGTTTCTTTATTTTATTAACGTTTCCACAGACTGTAATTTCTTACGTTTTGAATTGATAAGGTTTTGTCTCACTTACACATGCCATTAGTGAAAGGGATTGATACATATCCTTACCTAACTAAACAGCGTTTTCCTAACTAAACAGTCACGTTTTCCTAATTTCGTTTGGGCGATTGCGTTCTGATTTCCAATCGAATGATTAATTGACGTATTGTAGGTCTTATTGTAGGCTTACTTGTCTTTGTGTGGGTTTATATCAGACGCAGAATAGTGGTGTGGGGTCAGGACGTGGAGAAAGTTACTTCAATTGACCTGGGATTCTATTAAAGTTAAAGTAAAGCTACCCGAACTAGCTTAGCTAATTAATATGTTCATGTGCTGGTCACATTGTACTAAAGTTAGACTCGGTCAAGTTTAATCTAGGGGTTGAAGGACTTGCTTACAGTGTATAATTAGCTTAAAAACTAATTTATTATGTTTCTTTATTGCTATTTGTTCTGGGTAATGGGCTCACCTACTATTCCATGGCACGTATAAAGTTACTAATGAAAAGTAGGATTACTGTATTCCTCTGCCTGTCCGTTCGTGGAAAAACAAGTGTGACATTATTAGATCATTTGTATATGACGTAATATATGTTATAAAAGCTGTTAATTTTGTAATAAAATAAAATATTAAAAGAAGAATCTTTATCGATTTGATATAAACAAACATCTAAGCCGTTGTAGTCTTTTGTCTTCTTTCCGTTTTAACCTGTCCTATCTTTCAAGTCACGCGCCGTTAGTGATTGGAGTAACGTTTATTATTATTGAGGTAATATTTTAATAATAAAATTCTATTGAGCAGCAACAGTCAGAGCAGTGAGCACACATAGAGCATTCACATTCGGCATATCATTCAACACCTACAAGTTTATGGAATAAATATATCTCATTTGTTCCAGAACGTTCAGAAACACTAAGCGGGCGCCTCTCCAAGTCAGCATCAGAGCTATCATGCGCTTCTCCGAAACAGACCTCACCACCGCGCGCGCGCTCCGCCCATCACCACACGCCACTGTCTGTTGTTCACCGGACGCAGCATTTCTTCACCAATCTAAAGGTATCTAATAGAATTAATTGAACACCCCTTTCATAGAGACGACTTTACGTTATTAAACTTCATATTGCACCTGTGCCAATGTATCCATGGCGTCGTTCTTTTTACATTTAAACATAATACCATGTAGGTATGTTTCATGTAGGTGGTTATCGACGTATATACAAGCTTGTGCGTAACTCTACATATTGATACAGGAAGTTATAACCAACTACACATAACAATTGTTACAACCATTATTCTATTTTATGTTGATTGTACTATGTAACGATGTAATGTACGCTTCAAGAATATTGACCATTGTGCTCTTTGCCGTCACCATAAGGGACCTGGTGTGAAGATATAGTGATAGAATTTGTTATAGTTATTGTTTATTAATCATAAAAACGTGTAGCTCAGAATAACCTGCATATATCTCACTGTTTTTACGATAAATACATCTCTCCCCACAGCTCACCCAGTAAAACCCAAGGCCCTCTCCAAAGATATTTATTACATTGTAAACATAAGTTTCACTCATAGTACCCACTTCGAGAAACAGAGCGTCCTCCATATATCTTTCAGTCTTTTACTGCTAGATCTACGGATACAGTATCACTTAGAACGCTATATAAGCTTTAATAGCTAAGTTGGATTTAGGACTAGAGCGTTAGGAGTTATCTAAATTGAAGATAGATAAAGAGATCACGGATATATATTATGAGGAAAATTTGGTATCTAGATGGGTTTGTACTGGGATTGTATGGAACACTTTTTGGTGTTTATCAAACAAATATTTCTATTTTCCTGAGTGGGAAGCGAACCTGTGGCTCTCAGCTCAGTAGTTGAGTTTACTAACCACTGAACTAACTAGCCGGTCAGCCCTAAATCCACATCTATATCCTAAGCCGTGGGGCTTACCTCGCATTAAATATATTTATGGGCGATTTGTACGCCGTACTTGAAGGAAATTTTCCCGTGTTTGTTTGGAGAACAGATGTTCCAGCTGTTTGAAATTCAAGGCCGACTAATTGTTTGTAATACGTAGTTTGAAGTTTTGAATATACACTTTAAATAAATACTTGGGTCGATTCAATATTATTTCAACAAACATGTAGATGGTAATAAGGTTTCTATTTAAACCCTCTAATAAAAATACATTAGTAAGTAATAGACTGCCTCGTTGGTCGAGTTAGTTGTAAGCGCGACTATCGATCGAGAGGTCCTTGGTTCGATACCCGGGTCGGGTATTATTGCATTTTTCTACCTTGAAATTTCTAGTAGTGGCTTGGAGTTTCGATTTGTGCCCGCTGCATGGCAATAGGTTCACCACCTTTTCCATTGTAGGCCGTACACGTAACTGATGAAACAGGGGAGTGTACTACATTCCTCTGCCTAACTCGCAGGGAGTCACAAGCGTGATGTTACGTTTTAAATTTATAACAATCTTATACCTCACAATCATTGCATCGGTTACTCCTACTGTCTTCTTATGGTAGCAATGTTGCCATTTTGTGGAAAGGATATGCTTTACTAACTTTCTGATTATTCAGAGTGCACCTCATGTTTAGTGGCTTTGTCAGTAATTGGTTTGAAGGCTTGGTTAGTCTTATAGTACAGTCCATACTGCAGTAGTGTCTTAGAGTATGTTTGAGTTTCCTAATTGCAAATAATGGTTCAGTTCTTGGTGAATTGGAGAATGTTATATAATATGAATAACACGTATACATACGTGAAAGTCTACGCTTGTGACCCTATGAATGTAAAGAATAGCTTACAATAGGTGTGTCGCAAATAAGACTTGTAGTTGTACATTTTGATCGATGACCTTTAGAAGGCAGTAGCGGCTGGAGGATATCAGCTGAGGAGTGTGGTGATCCTTTGAGAGAAGTATACCCAGAAGTGGAACACGAAAGGCTGATATGATAATGATAATGATGACGTAGTCATATAACTAATACGTAAAACGGTTGGTTTGTACAGTGAATCATATTGAGTGTTAGAATTTAATGTATCAAGTTTTCTATCTTTTGTTAGATAACTGTTACTGCTAATAGCTTCGGACCATTTCTCGAGCTTTATCTTCGAGAAATGGTTCGAAATATCGTCGTGATTTATTGTGAAAATATTTTCGCTGTAAAAGCATAAATATGAAATAATAATATCGATAATGTTTGTATAAAGAGTGTGAATATAGAAGGAACACGTCGTCTCTGAAGGTAAAGATATCTGTCACTGTGTTGACATTATGATGTGTTGATATGAGGGCTAGTGTGACGGGATTGTAATGACAATAATGAGATACATGGACTTCTTTACATACTGTTTACGTACACACAAATATACGCACAAATATACACACAAATATACACACACGTATATATACACATAAACACACATACAAACATACATACACACACACAGGCGCGTACACACACACATACGTATATATACGTTACACGTGAAAATTACACGAAGTTATAGGGGCTAGGAGCATCTATAGTGATATTAGGTTTGCAAGGTTTCAATATTTATAGCGCGAACAAGGAGTGACTCTAGCGCGGGATTGCTAAATAATCACCAAGTTTTGTAAACCAGCCCCAGCGCTGATATATCTCTTCGAACGCTTGAGTAGTTTCCAGAGAAGTCATTATTATTCGCACACAATAGAGATTTAGGTCTCTTGGATTAAAAAGCAAAAAATGACGTACACAAACAAAAGGTTTTAACACAATCTTTATGAGGGTGCAAAACCGACTTTATGTTTATCGTGGTAAGGTTCAATTTAGGGTCTGTTTTAGTAACATGCCTATCGTACCTCTGAAAATATATGTGGACTTTTCGACAAAAATCGACGAACTACGTTGACTTTCGAGCAACCTCGAATTTTCTGAAAATATTGTTTTGTGTCGTTAGTCTATGGTACACGTAACTTCTGAGTTTCAGAGAATATTTCAGCCAGCAAATAGATGTTCTTTAGCAACAATAGTCAAGTGGTTGAGAATTCAGCCCATTCCGAGGAACCTGGGTTCACATTCTGGCGTACGAAAAGTGTGCAACCTAAGATTATATATGTATCACTTCTACAACGTTACTTACTTCCTGCAATGATACAGGAAAACATCGTGAGGAAACCAGGACACATCTTAAAGTTCTTTTATAATATTGATTTAGGCGTGTGAAGTCTGCGAATCCATAATTGGCTACCGTAACAAACTACGGCCTTAACCTATCTCATTCTGAGAGGAGACTTGTGTCCGACAATGGAACGATCAAAGTGACGACGATGAATAAAGACGTTTCTCCAAATGTTTCGGCTAGCTTCATGTCACTGTAATATCACAAACATTTCGTTTCTATTTTAAATCTCACATCAACGTTCTTACGTAATAGTTTTCTCAACCCACTCCAGCCATCTTTTCTTCAGATTTCTTTCCACACAATGGCCGTCTAAATTTAGCCTCTCGTTATTTTTATCGCTTCATCTGCGTAACTGATTCCGTAAATCAATAACTATATTCATTAGAATAAGCATTTTCAATTATATTTAATATGATTAGGTATGTTATATTTAATACGTATTACAGTTCTAGCTTTGTCTACACCATCTTAATTTACGATATCTGAAATGAAATGTAACGGAACGAAACACAATGAAATATTTATTTGCATAACTGTGGTCATAATTGGTATACCTCAAGGCCAATGCTAAGGCTCATAAGTTAAATGAACATTAATCATCTCATTTTAGAGCCGATGGCAAAGAAGCAGGAGTCGGGAGCGATGTCCAGCGGGCACCATCTTCTCGCTGGCGCCAGGAGCTGACAGCAGTGGAACCGAGTACGCGGCAGACCAAAGCTCCGAGCACAGCACACCAGCTCATTCGCCACGACATCGCTTAAAAAAAGGCAAGTCTCATTTCACAATCTAGGGTAAATTCAAAGTAAGATAATAAAATGCTATTATTACAGTATTTCTGTATATTAATAACGATAATGAATAAAATATAGGAACTTCTGTATACTGAGTAAATTATTCCTACCAGCCTTATTCATTATATAGTCAAATATTTCATTTGCGAATATCATAGCCTTAACAATCTCATTCTTGAGCAGATAATTTATTATTAAAAAGCAATTGTCGCAAGTAATATTCTTCTCACAATAATATTGTCGAAGCAAGTTGTGTCTATATATAAATATCCTACGTAAGAAACGTTGTTAAGTTATTCTATAACCATCGAATCATAATTGTTGGTTGGACAAAAATTACTAGAAAAAGTTACTTACATGATTCTTATACGATACTTTTTAATATCGAAAGTACAGTGACGAAATACATAATTAAATAGCAATAAATAATAATAAATTTATAATAATAAATAAATAGTAATAATAGTACTACTGCAATCATTTAGTGAAACGGTGTGTTGACGCCTTTTGAAACATTTTCTAATTTTAAAAGCGCAGTCTGAAATCTAATGTGTAGTATGCAAAAAATGAACAATTTATTAGAATAAACAATTGAATTTTGTACTGCAATATTATTCAAATTAAAATGTCAGCGACTAAAAAGCAATTACATATTAGCAATAATTGCACCTTCATACTTTTTAATTAATTTCCTTTCATTTCTTTGTTAGATACAATTTTACGATTGCAATTAGTGTCATAATGGAAGTTTCATAGAAATTGTTTTTTTAATTAAGGAATGAAAATGTTTAATATGCACTGTACTTTAATTTATGACCCATTAGTGATTAAAATCATTTATCCAATGGGTGGTATGCCAGACATAACTTGCGAATACGAAGGAATACAACGTTAAAGTAATAGAAACTAGCACCTAAGAAAGACATGAGAAAACATTTAGTCGTTTGCTCACTAATGGATCACTTTATTAATTTATTAAGGGGAGCAGTCGCTCCCTTCGTCTACTGTCATACTCCTTATAAACAGTGTTACGTCATCATCATCGGCCTTTGGAAGTCCACTGCTGGACATAGGGCTTCCCTAATTGGCGCACTCCTTCCGATCCTGCGCCCTTCCGAATCCAGTAAATTCGCTGTATTCTTCATGTCATCAGACCACCTGATAGGAGAGCGAACTATGCTCCTCCTTTATCGAGGCGTGGCCGCCACTCGATGACCTTTCTTCCGATGTATCGGTTGTCGGTCATTCGAGCGAAAGTGTAACGTACTTTGTGTAAATCACCTAAGAACTTATAATTTTCGAACGTATTTTATGAATATATATCAGTCAGGTCCTAGTCGTTGGGAGAGTCCAACGCCTCCGGAACTGGCGTGCGTGTCGTCATACACGTGATTGATGAAAGTAGAAGAAGCAAGTCAGTAAGGGTAGACGTATTGAGCACTCGGTGTTCGCTGTCTACCCCGTAAGGAACCTGGTGTGGTGTTATAATAATTATTAGAACTTACTACACGTTCTCTCCATTATCCAGCGCTGACTCAGAGATAATTGCACTAGGGTACTAAGTGCCCTCTTATACCCTCTATCCTCAAGGGTTACATTGAATAAGAATAAATGAATATTGATTCCACTACTTCGTAGAACGAATGACTGCAAATCGCGACTGCGAATCGAGAGGTCCACAATTGGAAATCCGAGTCGGTTACTATTGAATTTTCTAACTTGGATAATCTAACTTAGGTTTTCTAGTAGAAATCTTTGGTAGTGGCTCGGAGTCTGGATTTGCGCCTGGTGATAGCCATGGGGTCATATCATCTATTCCATAGGACATAAAACGTAACTGGCGAAACGTGGCAGTGTATTACACTCTTCTGTCTACCCCTTCAGGGGTTACGGTCGGGATTTCTAATATTTACCCATCAAAGTGCCAATTAATGAGTTGTTATCGAAGTATAACGGTTTTACATCAAATGAAATATATTTTTTAAAATTAAGCGCGTACCTCATGGATTACGTTCAACAAACTTCATTTTAAAGAATCTTAACAGGTATTGGAAACTACATGACGTGTATTATTTAATATGTAAAATGAAATGTCTTTATTTCCCTTTTAATGAATATTGCTCGCAAGGAATATGAGATTTCGCAACGTTAAAATTTATATACAGATTTATCCTAGTATAGTCAGATAATTCTCATATGCAACTTTATTAAAGTATTTGTTAACAAATACGTAACGTAGGTAATTATTAACAAATACGTCAAGTAAATTAAAATATTCACGATTGCCGTTCATACAGTCCATATCAGACATATTGTGATCAAACAGCTACTGAGTTAGATGTATACTTACTTACATGTGTAATATAGGCACAAAAAACTCAAAAATCAAACTAAAATGTAAAAAACATGGTAAAATTGACATCTCTTGGACTTTGGAATATACATGTCAAATATACGTAATGTATAAATACTAGATAGTACGTATATTAATGATAGTACTATAGAATTCCAAATATGGAAACCATCTTAGATTTACGTTCCACTTCGTTAGACCATTACTAACGTGAGCGGAGTCATAATGTTTAATCAGCTTCATTAACTCCATATGGCTGCTGAATTAATGATCGAGTCTATCCCTTATGAGTATATAATTAAATTTTCATTCATTCATTTCATTCATTAGGTAGGCGTTAAAGCCCTTTGGGCCTAATCTTCTTCGTTCAGCACACGTCTCGTTATAAATGTGTAATTATAAGCGACATAAAATTTAGTTGAGTGTATTCATATAATATTTAGTCTTATAATATAAAAAGCAATAATTATATTTTTAGGATGATAAAATAGGGCGTTTCTTCTTTTGTTATAAACTGCCTTTATGGTGTTTGTCGTAATTTATGGTTAGCCATTTTCTTTTCAAATTAACCACGTCGAATATTTTAATGGATATTCTAATAAATAAATGAATATTTGCAGAACGTAACTATAGTGAACTGAGTTAATGTCATAATAATCGTTAACATCTGTGTTCTATTCATATTTTACTTTTAAACCTAAAGCTCAAGCATAAACACTTTCACAGCAGAAACGCAAGTTCCAGAGTTCTTGCAATATTTTGTTTTTAATCTTTGTTACTCATGTAATACAAGTCTTGTATGAAGCGATAAATATTTGATTAGTTAATATCAATATTGTTATATGTACGTAACATGAAGTACTCGTATAGTTTGAGTACATAATATGTATTGTTTGTATATCTCCTAAACTAAAAGTGCCAGCCGCTCTGCTCCGCTACCGACGAACTTACGAACGCTTCAAACTTTTCTTGTCACGTTTGAGACAAAGCTAATCCCTTTTTGCGGTGCACCTGTTTTCCTGGCAAAGTTATTAAGTTGCGAATAGGTAGAATTGATTTTAGATTGACAACAGAAAGGATAAGAAATAGTATTTTAAAACAGTATGATCATATTATTAGAAGGCATGCAAATCACGTGGCAAATAGGGTGGTATCATGCATGTGAATATTTATAAGGGAAGGGGAAGTTCAAGGAAAAGTTGTTTGAATTGCGTAAGATTATATGGATGAGACGGGGGTGGATATCCTGGCGACGGCTAAGAGGAAGGTATGGAAAGGAGGAAAAGGAAAGTATTATATGTGACGTCGACCCCAAATCGGTCGGGAGTAGGGTAGGGATGTGATGATTTAGTACTTAATGTTACGTTTACCGATAGTAGATAATGGTATTCATTGAAAGTCTATAATCTTCTATACTAACAATGAAACATAAATTGCTTTCTAAATTTTTCTTTATTAAAACTCCAGATAGATTAGTTTGTAAAACTTAATTTAAAACCTTAACTGTGCATCTTCTATTCACAGTTGACAGCTTATATTTCGTTCGCTTTTATCCGTCAGCTTATGAAGTCAAATATTTACAGTTGAAATCAAATCGGTACAACACACATACAATTTTCTTTAATGTAAAAATACGTGTATCACGTTTATTACTAGGTATTTGTTTTTCCAGGTGTTATTCTGATAAGTAATGTAGACATTGCATATTCTATAATTTTCCGTTTGATCCTTCAAAAATGAATGTAATTTCATCGCATAATTTTTTGTATGTATATTGGAAGCAAATTCACTGACAGTTCTGTTTCAAGAAAATCTATTGTTGGTTTAACTTAGTGTTACTAGCGCCATCTATTAACCGCTTTTGAAACTTTTCTCTACGGAACGATGACTTCAGAAAGCTCAAAACGCGGTTCATAACGCGTTTCACACTACCGCCCTCTAGTGAAATTTGTTCGAACTAAATCTCCGGAATTTGACTAAGAAGTTGTAGCTTCCAAAACCAGGAAATAGTTCAGTTTTCTGTCGTTAACTTTGTGATTCAATTTCTATGGATGTATGATTTTTATCATGATTCACGTAGATACTTATATATAAACCACTGACAAAACAACCACCGTTGAATACAGATGTATACAGATGAATGAATGAGCTGAATAACAAGGCAATGAAATGATAAGCACCAGTAATGGTTCTATACTTAGATGGAATACACTTTTACACATAGATTCATGTGCTTAAATAAGTATATATGTGTGTGATTTATCAGTTTTCTGGTAACCAAAATAAAGGTATTGTCTCACGTATAAAAAAACCAACAGAACTTCAACGTGTTTAAAAGTTACATATCTTATACAAGAAACATAATGACTACAAGCTTTTTACATTACACAAGAAAATAAATTATGCGCCACGCTTCCGAAGTATAATTGAACGACGTAACCTGAATTTCGGAAAATGGAACCCACCTCATACCTTATCGTATATTTCATAAGTTTCAACCGAAGTCTTTTGATGAACCTTGAATAAACTTGCTTATCTTCACGTCAGTACTGTGACCTAAGTTTGAAAACTCCGTAGAATTTAGAATTACCCGTCCTCATTAAGTCATCTTTATACAGGTAGAATATGTTTACATTTCTATTGCCTTTCCGATAACGTAAAATACGAGATGAAAGCGAAAAGTTGCAAACAGTTTAAATTTTCAAACTAAGCGTGGACTGGTGTAATCGAATGTATAGCGAAAAAACAAATTGTTCAAAGGAGAAAGTTCAAAGATTTCAATGAAACGATAGTAGGTATTATTGCATTTAAAGTCCTATGACCACAGCTGGCGTTTGAATCACTTAACTTAAAAACGTTCCTTATTGTTGTACAATCCGATTTATGGTGAAATTGTGCAAAGTAAGGAAGAGGACGGACTAATTAAAATGTATTTTCTTTGTTTTCGTTAGTCATTTATCATTCCCCTCCAGAAGGACGGCCTCGTTGGTTCAGGGGTTGCAAGCGCGACTGCTGATCGAGAGGTTCTAGGCACGATTACCGGTTCGGGTACTATTGGCTTTTTCAAATAAGATTCTCCAGTAGAAATTTCTAGTACTGGCTCGTAGTCTGGATCTGTACTCGGTGTATGGCAGAAGGCTCACCACCTAATCCATGGGACGTGAAATGTAACGAATGAATCGTGGGAGAGCACTACACTTGTCTGATTAACTCTTCGGGGATTACAGGCGTGACGTTACGTTACGTTCCTTTCTAGAATATCCCCTTCCCCTAATAAGCAGAAGTAGAGAAGATATAAGAGGTAAAATAAATAAAATTGTTTGCTTAATGTCATAGAAAACGACTATAGCATTAAGTCCGCCGATGTCCTCTTAGGCAAAAGGGTAAGTAGATTACGTCGGCCAGCTTTACGAGGTCTTGTTAACTTTTAAACATTATGTCAAGTAGGTACTGGATGTATTTGATTAAACAAACATTTACGATTTCTCTAAGTTTCGCGAAAGTTTGATCCTGGATTTTACGGGCAGTAAAGAAACTTGGTTAGTTAAGTCTGTGTTTTAATGAAGGTTAAACAAATCTTCGTGAATACTAATTCATAGAATTCACTGTAATCCGTGAAATGTGTCTCTCGTTCAATCGTAAATTGCGAAATTTGATTACTGCGGGGATCCGTTTAAATTTGATCGTAATTGTACCGTAATGGAAGTTCGCATTGAGTAATTCAATTGTATCACGATCTCTCTCAATCTATATCTACTTTGTATTTGTCAGTTATTATTTTATATTTCAAGATATTTCTGCTTTATGCATAATTAAATAATAGGAGGAAGACTTTTTACGATTTTTCTCGATGCGGGATAGAGAGCAAGCAAAAATGGGACTGCCATTTTTGAAGGTATTTTATTTTTATACGCCCATCTTTTTCTGGCACCTTTGGTCGTTAACAGCTCCTGCGCAACCAAATTACGACTACTCGTAAAGGTCAACGATTCTACTTAATGCTTAATAATTTTCGATATTTTTGGTTACCATACATAAAACATTCAACCGGTATACATAGACATACGTGTATGACGAGAGTAACAAATCTAAGAAAACGCTCGTCAGTAAGTTTAGACATATTTGGCACTCGGTGCTCTTTGCTTACCCCGTAAACCACCTGGCGCAATGACATAATAATAATACATTATTACCTATTAGGTATTAAATTAAAAAAAAAATTATATTTTAACTGTACAATCTTCAGGAGTCAAGGATAAAATTTATAATCAAGACGTTTTCTTTCAATTCAGTCCTCGGCTTGTTTAGATAAATGAGACTCATTCACGGTAGACGATGCTACAATCTATTTGATTTTGGGTCTTAATTGCCTCTTAAAGTGGGTTACGTCAGCCTGCCGTTTCAGCGCGGAATATCCTTGCCGTTTAGCTGCGTTCAATCTTGGCGGAAATAACGTCTCCCATCGGGAATATGGTTCAGTGCATTTGTTTTGCTATAAAAATACCATTTTTTTTTAATAAATATCCTTTAGCCTTATAGTGAAGGAAAACATCGTAAAAAACGTAACCGGTGAATCGTGGGAGTATAC